>CAWUHX010000456.1:0-145313 GCA_963922205.1 Romanomermis culicivorax
ATTTTGAAGTTGCACAACAAGTCCCCGTACATTTGACGAACGATTTCTGTGAAAAACTTGTTTGGTTTTTCACCAAATTTGGTGTACGGACGATTCACTTGGGCTGTTATACGCGTCTTTCTTGTTGTCCATCAGGCAAAATTTCAGTACTACCATTGTATAAGCATGATTTTTGTTTAACAATATCCAACGTCAATTTGGATGGCTGAAATAGGAAGAATTTGCAACTAAATATCCAACACACACAAACACACACATGCCAACTAAAATCTCTAGGACTGAGGTACCAGAAAATTGTACAACAACTATGGCTAAATTCAGAGCTAGTGGGAAAACATTCTGCCCTAACCTGACCAAAAGTGCACTTCTATAAAGACCCTTACATCAAGTAATTCATTAAGCTTTTTAAAATCTTTCGACACACTTTTCATCATGCCACTGCACTTTTCATCAAAAACTTTGGACAATTGAGCCACTTGACCACCTTCTGCTCTGCTCTTATCAGAATTGAGTGCACCGATATCAGCTCTTGCTTAAAAGAGAGCGTGAATGGATTTAATATTGCAATAAGCCGATCTTCTGTTAAAGGTGTGGCAGATCGACTATGATTGGCAATCTCCCTAAAATATTGGCATCATTCTTGCGACTGGACACTACACTTTTGGCCTTTTTAAATTGGTGTTCATTTTGCTCATCATTTCTCCATCACTCAATTCTTGATCAGATGTTACTTGATCAGTATCCAATATATATTGATCACACACTTTGACGATTTATGCAGTGTCTGCACTTAAACTTGTACTTTGTGCATCAAAACTGATCAAGTCCTAAAGCGAGCCTGTCAACAAACCGTTGAACACGCTCCTTTGATTCTGCTGGAAAATGTCCAAGAAATTGATCCAATAGTACAATTAAAGTGCAAATGCAAAACATGCTAAAAAACCACTAAAATGAAAGCTTGAGACGTGGGTTGCCTTACCATATTTAAAAAATACGGCAGTGACCAACTCTGGCTTGCCTTTCAAATCAGATGCCCAATATAAACTAATTTTTGACCCAGTCGAAAGTTGATACCATTCACTTAATGTTGACAGCAAATGTTCCTCAGATGCTGGGAAAGCTCTTTTGTCCGTAGTTTCCAACCAAAAAGCTTTTTTGTCCTTTGCGACCAACACATATCATATAACGTTTTGACGAAATTTCCAATTCTAAATGTGCAAAAGTGTATTCAGCATTGAAACTCAAGGGGGGGCATCACCCATATTCTCACCGGGATTTCCCATAAAACTGAGATTTTATTTTCTCTAGAACGTCTACCAATTCATAATTTTGGTAATGAAAGCAAAATTTTTCACTTGAAAATTTTCACAGGGGGCACACCATAACCCACCCACACAACTACCTCCACCTTACTGCACGCCTAACGTCACCCCCAGCTCTGTAAATTTAACAAGATGTGCCTGTCAGGCATTTGTGCCCAAAATTATCATTGCAACCAAATTTTTCAGTGTACTATATACCTCCTCCGTCCGTTCAGACTGTCTGACCTGTTACAAAGATGTTCAACAGCCTGCATTAGCAAAATAATCTTTGCTCAATTTGATTAATATTAATTATGTACGTCTTTACCCTCTCCTTCCATTATCTTCGCCTTTTTATTCTCTATCCCTATTAGATTTCTTGGGTGGCGTCATCTCTGCTTCCCAATTATTATAACGGTCAAATTTCCTAAATAAACAATTTGGTGAACAGTAAAGCACCAAGTTGCAACTGATTGTGTTACATTACAATGACCTGATCACATGCTCAACAATTTAAACAAAAAGACAAAAAAAGATCGCCAATCATAATTTTGTGCTCAAGATGCTGACCCCAATCAAAGGGTTAGTCATATGGCTAGGATTCGAAGCCCCTCTCAGGCTGACAATCTCCTCAGTAAAATGTCAAATATTTCACCAAAAAAATCAATTTTGGCTCAAAATCATACCTGTAATTGGGGGGGTTGAGGGGGACCCCCCCCCAGCCGGACCGGAACCAGTAGGCAAATGTTGGTACCCCCCCCCCCCCAAGCCTCGGGTACCCCCCAACCCCCCCCCCAACTCGAAAAATTTCCCAAAAATGGCCTTGTTTGGGCATGTTTTTGGGAAAATTTTCGGAATTTTTCGGAAAATTTTCGAAAAATTGGCCTTTTTTCGACGTTTTTTGCCCCCCCAGGATTTTGGAAAAGTTGGGACCCCCCCCCCCCCCCCGAATTTCGGATTTACCCCCCCCCCCAACCGACCTGAGGTCTTACAGGTCAAAATTAGTAAAAATATCAAGATTTTTCGGTGCTCCGCGCCAATACTGCCCATTCTTATGAGTTTCTTACCAAAATCTGCAAAACTTTGTCTTTTGGGTACAATTTGTGACAGTTTTGAAAAACTTGAGAAGTCGAGACTTCTTAAATTTAACATTCTTTTGGCATAAATGATGTTGAAAAAATAACCACCCCTCCCCAGACCCAATTGAGCTGATACGTATGTAAGGACCAGATTTCTAAGTGTACTTTTACTTGGTCCCAACGATGGCAATAACGACAATGAGTAATAAATGAAGGATCCCTCGACAATATAAAATATGGGTTTTTGCTGTACCACACGTCCCGCATTAAACGCTTTTACAAAATTTACATAAAATCGCAATAAAAATCTGTCTTTTTCCGGGTTTCTCTGTCTTTTATACCAATTCTTTCATCCACGCCCTCACATCATGGGAGGTCCGCTTTCGTCGGCTCGCCTAACCAATCGCTGCTTCGCTTACCTGTTGCGCCTACTGTATGTTTCTTTCGCCACGCCTCTTGCTTTTAATTTACTCCTAATTTCTACACTTGCATGCCTTTTAACCTACAGTATGCTTTGCCGCCTATGTTTTTTAGTTTTTCATGTGTTTTTCGGTTTTCCATGCATTCCTCCTAAATCTTTTGTCTGGGTTGGGATTTCTGTACTTTCTACATGGGCAGGTGTGTTTACGCGTTTTGGAGGGGATTATTGTACCTACAAAATATGTATCTTCATGTGCATTACGAGGGCCAGGTGCCAATGTGGAAATAATTATGTGTGTCTTTAATTGGGTCAATGGGGTGTGGGATGATCAAAATAAAGTGCTTCACATAAATTTATAAGAATGTTTGGGTGTGAATTCCAGACACCCCTGAGACGATAGATTAATACATGAAAATATATCTAATAAATGAATATCACATGCTGTACAATTTGTATTTACATTATTACTTCAGCATGTACGTTACATTTCCCTCCTTCCGGAGTTGAACGTCCTCGTTCAAGGGGGTTGAGGGAGAGAGGGTTTTGGGGTCGAAGACTTGGAGGGATAGGGGGAATTGGGGAATTTGTCTGAACGATTGAACCGCCTGTTTTACATGAAGGGGATGTGCTTTGATTGATAACATCAGCTTTCTTAAGTTGCTCAACTTTGTGTTTGATGCTTTGTTTTGCTTTTGGTGGTTTTCGAAAAAGGGGTCTGTGTCTGTGTTTATAATGACTTGTACCAATGCTGTGGGAGACAAGTGGCCTGTGACTCACATGCGTTTTTGACTCAGTGTGAAGGGGCTGATATTTGGATAAGAAATTGATTAACTCAGTTTTTTCCGCTTCAATCCTGTCACTCTTGGTCGATTCTACTTTGCCTTTCACCCATGTGAATGTATGAAGACGTTTCTGTTTGTTTTGGGTGGGAAAATGAGATTGGGCGTTGAATTTTTCGCTGGGAGGGGACAAGAAACTGGGGCGATGCATGTATCGGGATGGGGGATTTGGGGCTTGCTGACGTCGTTTGAGCTAGAACTGCAGATACCACTACTTTTACTCTGGGAAATACTAGCTGCAAAATGAATTTTACGATTTTCTTGTGCTTTGGGGGTAGGAAAAGAAGTTTTTCGCCTGGGGAATGTGTTGGGGTCTGTCCTTGGGAGGGGACAAAAAAACAGGGTCGATGCATGTATCAGGATGGGGGATTTGGGGCTTGCTGACGTCGTTTGAGACAGGACTGCAGATACCACTATTTTTACTTTGGAAAATGCTAGCTGCAAAATGAATTTTACGATTTTTTCGTGCTTTGGGGGTAGGAAGAGAAGTTTTTCGCCTGGGGAATGTGTTGGGGTCTGTGGGGAGGCCCTGCAATTGTGAAAACATTGGGCGTTCCTTTTTGCATGCTGGTTCAGGTTTGGACGTCTCACTGGTTTCAGGATGTTTATGTTTCTGTGCAATTTTTGGCTGGGGGAGCTTGGATTTCAACATGTCACTGCTTTTTAGTGATGCAATTTTTGAAGTGCAGCTTGTATCAGGAAGGGGTATGTCAAGGACGTACTGGGGGTCAAACTGCTTATGACTGCTGGGCAGAACTGTATTTAAAGCATGTTGAGGTTGATGCTGGACAGTGGGCAATGTGGAGTACATGACTGGGACATCAATGTTCATTTGTGGTGGGGGTAGTCTCTCTTCAATGCGATTTTGGACGTTAGGGGTCATTTGGTTGGGGCAATATCTACTCGTGTGACCTTTTTGCTTACAAAGAAAACATTCTGCGTTTGAGTAGCTTTTTGATATGCAATGGCTGGATCTGTGACCAGTCTGAGAACAGTGAATGCATCTGCTTTTACAGTCTCGAGTCATGTGATTACTCCTAAAGCAAATTTGGCATGACTTTTGAGTACCTGGTGAATTACAATTTCTGGCGAAATGCCCGACTTGATTGCATTGAAAACATGTGATCTGTCTCAAATTACTGTTATCATGCTGGGGTTGGGTTTGAGAATTTCGCAGTATTTGCAATTGCAACTCCATGACTTGTTCTAATTTATGTAGGATTCCTTGCTGTTCAGTGTGATTGCCTAATGAAAGGATGGGTTCCGATTCAGGGGATATGAGGGGTATGGGGCTAGATTTCAATCTGTTTCTGAAAATTTGTTGTTCAACATAAGCTGCCTTGTCAGACATGTCTGTTAGGGAGGTGAATCGTTTGTATTTGAGTGCCTCTCTAATTTTGGTCTGCATGCCTTCCATGAAAAGGGGTTTGATTATCATTTCTCGTGCCTCTGAATTGAAATTGGGGTAGGCGAGGGTCGCTAGATGCTCGAGGTCAAACAAAAATTCAATGACAGTTTCTGAACTTTTTTGTTTCCGTTCATGCAAAAAATGTTGGTGTAAATCTGTGTCTCTGTGGTCGGGGAAATATGCTTCTAATGCAGTTTTATACTGTTCATAGGTTTGGGGTGGGTTTTCAGAATTTTCTAAACTTTTGAATTTTGCTAATGCTGCTCCACCTAAATGAATTTCAAAACATGCTAATTTGAGTTGCTCGTCAGTATCTTTCATGCCTTGTAGTATCATGAACTGCTCTAGTCGCTTGCTCCATTGGCCGAAATGTTGGGTTACTCCTCCCGTAAATACTGTAGGTTTTGCATAAAAATTGTTCGCCATACTGTTATGGATGTTGGCCGTTCTTAAATCGTCTATCAGGGTGGGATTCATAGTGTTTTTGCTCAATTGTGTGTGTAGAGTTTGGAAATGTTCTGCAAAAAGTTCGTTGATCTGCTCTCTTACAATTTCTCCTAAGTGGTCTCTTGTATGGTGGGTCATTTTCAGTTTGTGCTTTTACGAATGTCTGTCCTACTGTAGGAAATGATTACGACTGTATGCGATTACTGCTTAGGGATGCCCGGATATAGGATGCACCTTAATGGGGCAGGGAGTTCCAGTGGTTAACGGAGGGGTACGGTCACCAAAAATATGTAATGACCAGATTTCTAAGTGTACTTTTACTTGGTCCCAACGATGGCAATAACGACAATGAGTAATAAATGAAGGATCCCTCGACAATATAAAATATGGTTTTTGCTTTACCACACGTCCCGCATTAAACGCTTTTACAAAATTTACATAAAATCGCAATAAAAATCTGTCTTTTTCCGGGTTTCTCTGTCTTTTATACCGATTCTTTCATCCACGCCCTCACATCGTGGGAGGTCCGCTTTCGTCGGCTCGCCTAACCAATCGCTGCTCCGCTTACCTGTTGCGCCTACTGTATGTTTCTTTCGCCACGCCTCTTGCTTTTAATTTACTCCTAATTTCTACACTCGCATGCCTTTTAACCTACAGTATGCTTTGCCGCCTATGTTTTTTAGTTTTTCATGTGTTTTTCGGTTTTCCATGCATTCCTCCTAAATCTTTTGTCTGGGTTGGGATTTCTGTACTTTCTACATGGGCAGGTGTGTTTACGCGTTTTGGAGGGGATTATTGTACCTACAAAATATGTATCTTCATGTGCATTACGAGGGCCAGGTGCCAATGTGGAAATAATTATGTGTGTCTTTAATTGGGTCAATGGGGTGTGGGATGATCAAAATAAAGTGCTTCACATAAATTTTTAAGAATGTTTGGGTGTGAATTCCAGACACCCTTGAGACGATAGATTAATACATGAAAATATATCTAATAAATGAATATCACATACTGTACAATTTGTATTTACATTATTACTTCAGCATGTACGTTACACGTGTAAGCTTGTAGCAATCATATCATATAGTGATCGATGTAGCATAGTGTGCATTACACTTATTGATCTGTGAATTTTTATATAAAATTAACAAAATGGAAAACAGGTTAAGCATTGCACCACATACACCGAACTCAATCATTAAAATACCATGCGGCAATGATAGTAAGAATGTCATTTGGGCAAAAAGTCCCCACTTTTTTGTCCGTTTTGGTGAGTGGTGAATTGATGATGTCACAAAATTGTAAACGTGGAATGAAAGAAATAAAGTCGGTTTCAGTCGTGCTGCCATGACAAAGTAATAAAAATAGTATAAAATTGATTATCGGCCCAGAGCGCCAAAAATTTTTCATGATTTTATGCTTCTGGCTGGGCGTCTAAAAACGCATTTCCAGCACTGGACTCATTGTTTTTTTTCCCGCGGACCCTTTCCCCAAATGGGGAAAAAAGCCAAAATTTTTTTCCCCATTTTCAAAAGTTCCATTTTTTACGTTTTTTTGCATAAAAAATGTGTTTTGAATGCATTTTTGACTTTTTACCAAAACAGATACATTTTGAAACAGTCAGGATAAATTTTGAAGCCCACAACTTATAGTATGATATAAGGAAAGCGGTGCGGAGCCCCGGAAAAATTTTTGACTTTTTCCACGACAAAACTCAGTAAAACAGGGTAATTTAGTTAATGGTGATTAGTAGAGACACGAAAACGATCAAAAGATCGCCTATGATTTGTTTCGGGAGAGACAAAAAAGAATACACAGTGGACATATTGTGAAAACGCATGACTCAATAAGTTTCTTAATGAAACAACGGCCTGAAGTTTGTTTTTTAGCTCTTTAGGTCCTTGAAACAAAAGTATTTGGGAGAGAATAACTTAGAATGAAAGAAACATAGTCCGTTTCAATCGCGCCGCCATGAAAAAGTAATAGGAAGATGGTATAAAATTGATTATCGGTGCGGAGCGCCGAAAATTTTTCACCATTTTACGTTTTTGGACGTCTAAAAACGCACTTCCAGTACTGGATTTTCCAAAAAAATTTTCCCCATTTGGGGAAAGAGCCCAAAATTTTTTTCCCATTTCCAAAATTTTTTTCCCCGAAAACCCCGTTTTGGGGAAAAAAACAGTGACTCGACTACCCAAAAAATTTTTTTCCTCACTGGATTTGAACATAACTAAAATACAGTAAGAACGTCTTTCAAGTGTTGCCAATTTTCTCTTGTCTTCCTTCATTTTGCATTTTATCACATGCCGAATTCTTGAAAAGAGAAGAAGACAATGTTTTCTAGCACTTTTCATCAATTTTTCAATAAAAAAACATTGTGACATAAGAGGTTATACCATGGGTTACAAGGTTGAAGTCAAGAGGACATAAGAAAAAGAGTACAGAGGGCATACAAGGTAACAAGACAGATCATAACATTTTGGATCATAAGAGGTTATACGGTGGATTGTAGGACATAAGAGGACATAAGGCATTATGACTCTTATGTTCCATGTTATGTCCTCAAAAGTCCTCAACTCATACTGCAGTCAATTATGCGACTATGTCTCACTCTGAGGACATAAGAGGACATAAATTGGATCATAGGACATACAAGGGTATAAGAAATAACCCGTCTTATGTTACATGTTATGTCCTCTTATCCTATGCCCCTCGTTATGTTAAAGGTATGTCCTCTTATGAGTTCTCAAAGTCCTGGGTGTACCCTTCCACCCCAGGGTTCCTCCCAGCCAATTCCAGGAACCCTCCAGCTCTCAAAAGAGTCCAGGAGTTGGTTTTCCATATTCTCAAAGAACTCACAGTGGTTCCAAGTTCCTCGGAAGTAAATGGCGCTACCTCGTCGATCGTCCATCGTGTGGTATCAAGGTAAAACGAATGTGAATGAGGACATTACCCTCGTGAAGGAGGGAAATGTCACAAGGTACGAGTGTAAAAGCATAAATTATTTTTCGTCTAAACATTCATGTTTCATATTTTTCGCGTAAACACTTCACTTTCTGGACATTTTAGCTGCGTTTTATAATGCTTTTGAACGTTTTATAACTCACTGTTCCACAATATTTCTCAAGTAGCACTTTCCACATTTCTCTGTAATTATGTAATTAGTGGAATGGCAGCAGATTCGTCAAAAAGTAATTACGGGCTTTCAAAGCAAGGGCCAACATGGCCCTGCAAAAAAAATAAAGTTATGGTACATATTATATATGGACCTACTTTTGGCAGGTATGAGGAGTAGTGATGGACCTACCCTTTTGCAAAAAACGTGTCCATTTGCGAGAAGGGTCCAGAGGGAATTATCCCTAAAAACAAAGACTGTTACCTCTGGCAGACTCTCCAGTCAGTCCAAGATTTTTGGGCTCTACGAGACAGTCGATCTTAGAGCTGAACAGTTCTTTTTGGTTTTGCATATTTTCGTGTGCAGTTGGATAGTGACCTATCCACTCAATGTCAATTTTATGAAACTGTACCCAGCATACCCCAAAACTTTTAGCATATAAGCTGGTGTTGCCACTTTGCTTTTTGTCTTATCTTAATCGCTTTTCCTAGTACCCTTCCACCAGTGGGTCCTCATTGACCCCAATCAGTAAAGCCGCAGCCCCATGTTTTCTTGGAGCATCCACCAATCTGGTGCAGCTCGTTTCCGCCGTCGCCATCAGTCATATTTGGTACATTTGTATTTTTCTGTCGCACTCACCTTATAGGATTAACTTGTACGTAAGATTGTTACAAATAAATTATATCAAAGAAAATCACACATTTCTATCCAAAGTCAACAGGGTCCCCCAACCTAACCCTGACACCCATGATAAGTCCATTTTATTCAAAAATTTTGCTTTAACATTTGAAATGGAATAAATGAACCTTTTGCATTATGTCAAACTGCAAAAGGTTTGAACAACCTCTAGGTCGTCAGATCATTTGAGGTCATTTTTGATAGGACAGTGGTTAAATTGTCGATAATTCTGTTTTGTTGATTAGAACCTTAAAGGCCATTTTGGGGGCCTGTATATATAGATGAGAAAACTGTTGAAACATCACAACTACGGGATCAGATAAAATAAATGCATTATAAAAAAATTCTGTGTACTACATTTAAAAGTAAATTTAATTTTTAAAACTGTTATTATTATTAAATTGACATTTAATTTATATTAAACATTTGGGCTGTTATAAGAGAAACTATAACATAACCAAAATAACCAGAAAAAAGAGTTACAATTCATAATTTAATTGTTCCACTGCCTCAATTGTCATATCCCCCTTTTATATCCGCCGATTACTGTTTTTGTGTCCCTAATCAGTGGATATAATCCCGGCATATCAATTGAACTCATGTCTAGAATTTTGTTCAATGTTGAAACAGTTTGTTAACTCATACCTGATGTTTCAACAGGAAAGTTGGAAATATATACATCTTGGCCTTTCCTAGCAGTAGGATAGAACAGTCATTGAATCTTTGTGAACAAAGTTCAGCCTGATCTGTTTTTGTAATTTTTCGAAATTTCTTTTTACTATAATCGATTTTAAAAATTTTGAAATTTTTTGAAAAACTAAACTTTTAAAATGGAATAAGCGCATTTGGAGGTTTGTCAAACTGCAAAAGGTTTGGACAACCTCCAGGTCAGCAGATCACTTGAGGTCATTTTTGGATAGAAAAGTTGTTAAATCCTCGATAATCCTGTTTAGTTATTTCAAACCTAACGAGTTCTATCGCCCACATGTATATAAAGTAGAGAAAAATGTTGAAACATCCCATGTACGGGAAGACAAAGAAATGTTTGTTAAAACATTGAAAAATATTGATGAATTTCGAATCTTTTAGTATGTTCTATTTAGTATTTAATGTTTTTGAAAATGTTAAAATTATTCACCAAAAAATCAACTCTGCAAATCTTTTATTCGCCTCTCTTATTTTGAAGTAAGTGATGCAAATTTGGACGAGGAAGCCGAATTGGCTAGTATTATTTCTGTAGGATGTTGGTGTCTGTCGCCTTTTTTTAGTCATACAAAATATGTACAAAACAAAACAATGAATATGTACAAAACAAAACTGTAAACATGAACAAAACCGAACAATTATGATCCTATTCATTCTCTAATGATTCTATTGAAATAAAATAGTTCATGAAAATGTCTGTTATTTCAAATGAATAGGATGCCTCAACAACTTATGAATATTGACCATAATCTGTCAGTAGAATGTTTAATCAACTGTTGAATGATTCGTGTTTTTTGGGAGCAAATATTGTTCTCAACTTTTGATCAAAACTCTCAATTCATCAGCAGGAATTGCAGAAACTGACAGTAAAACATTGTAAACACATTTAGAAGAAGAAAATATCGTCACTTATGGTGTGACCTTGCTGTCGCCCTAAGGTGGCTAATCTATCGGCTTCTTTCTTGGCATCCTTGTTCTTTCTCCAGGAGGCCCAATCAGTTAACAAATGACGTATTGCACCCAGGAGGTATCCGGATGCTTTTTCCAAACTCCAGTCATATCAGGGGTTGTATTTGTGGGTTGTCATTATGTAACTGCACACGAATTTGAACATCTGGGCACTTTTTGCATCCTCGCTTATAAATGCTGGGTGTAGCTAATTGCACCCTTTTCATATATGCTTTTGCCAATTGCCCCAATCCAAATGCCGACATGTGATATGCGCCATTGTCATATGCACTATTAGCAAATGCGCCATGTGTTTTTTTTACAAAAAAGTATATAATCGATACAGCATTGTCAAACAAACACAATCATTCAAATGACACAATCAAGAATATGTTGCCAAATTGTTTGGTGCAGAAGATTCAACTCCTAGATAATTCATCTTCCGCATTGCAATCAAACCTGCAAGCTTTTCCTTTTCCTCATCTTCTTTTCGCGAGAACAGAACCAATAGAGGGACAGCTTCTGCAATGAATCAACATAGTCTACCAATTTGGAATCTTGACCAATGACGCCCAAGCTTTGAATATAGTTCGAAACCATTTCTTGCTGGGCAACAGATTTCATAAGTTCCCCCATGGGGTTATGCAGCACAGGTGTACTCATCGACCGGCATATGGGTCAAAATTGCCAAATCAATTTCTTTTGTAAATTGAAGGTGGAAAATGCTTGGAGTAGGTTTAGAAGCATTTTCGCAACGCCCAGTTTTTGAGTGATAAATGCAATACTTTTCAGCGTAAATTGGAATCTCTCTCGCTAAGTTACAATCCACAGGTTGAGTCAAAGATTGGATTATCATTGCAACTGGATCCACATATCCTGTTTGCGCCGCGTGGCCTGCCAATTGATAAGTTATTGGGACTTCTTGCATGCGAGTACACATCATTTTTTGTCACTTCATTTAAGCCACAAGAATCAATGCATAATCAGTATCCACCATCTTTCTTTGGTACCAAAACTGAGTTGGTAGACCATGGTGAAGTACTTTTTTGGATGATATGTTTAGCTTTCATGGCTTTTACTTCATTTGTGATAATTTTTTCTCATTTGGAGATGTTTGGAAAGGATACTTTCTGATAGGTTTGTGATCAGCAGTGTTAATTTCATATTGAACTAATGTAGTTTTTCACGTGTCTTTCTCATCAAATGCATATAAATGAGGATAGTGCAATAGTAAATCAAAAAATTTTGTTTTTGTCTGGTTCATTCTGTTACGCCCAAGTTAATGAGAATAACAAATGTCCGATAGAGCTAATACTAATCATAAGCAAAAACAAAAGAAAGCCTTTATTAAATAATAATAACAATAAATAAGAAGTTCAAAAAAAAAAAAATCTTGTGGCACACTGAATTTTGAGGTCGATCCTCAAGCTTATATAAACAAATAAAGTACACAAGTATGCAAAAATGTTATATAGGAAAATATGACGTACTTCGCGATTTTTGAGCTATAAATCAGAGTATGTACTTAAGCATATATAAAAAGAATATTTTAGTTTCTCACATGACCTCTAGTAATTATTCATCATGTAGAATTTATGGAGTACTTATGTATCACAGCAAAAGTTTGAAAAAACTAAGTTACTACTGTAACCAGACGTTCAAATTTTCAGGATTGTAATATTGGCACATTTTGTTTCAAAAAAATTCATTGTTTTAATATTCTTTTTATACTTTTAAGCTTTCAGTCTATTCCACATAGTTCTTGTGTTTATTCTTTTCAGAGACCTCCGAGGTGATGAGGAGGGCGTGGACACTGAGGATAAGGGTGATACATAAATGTCATCATCCAGCAAAGTTAACATGGACTAATTCGTGATAAGGGAAAGGGGAACATTAGCTTTGTGCAAGTTTTTTACAAAAATTTCAGCACTGATAGCAGGCAGTCTGCTTCTGCTATCACGGGAAAAATCTGAAATTAAATCAATAATATTTGTCTCCGCAACTTTCTTTCCATCAACTATCATTTCCCCCACATCAGACCACTGCATGTGAGGATTTTTCTTTGCTTAATTATAAAGTTCCCTGGCGAATATTTGATATTTTTTAGGAATTACGGATAAAGCACTTTCTAAAAAGGTGTCAGTATGTGATGAGGCACCCGGAGCATTTTCAGGTTCATTGGGTGTGGATACGGGTACTATCAATGAGGGTTCTCAAACCTCAACCTGAAACGGTTTTGTTTGCTCATCAATTGCTTTCATATACCTATGTAATACTTGATTATAAAGAATTAGATTCGAGTCAGTATGCAACTGCCTATCTTGCAAAATTTTATTCATTTCCTTGTCCAGGTTAGAGGTTAATGTAGCGTCGCGCCGGGCTACATCGTGAGGAACTAGAATCATTTTGTTTGTGTGCATCATTTTTTCTTCAAAGCATCAATTAATAATTGACCTGCTATTCCTAGAACCGAAGCCAACAATGCAGGCAAAAAACCGCCTCGTTGCTCGAGTATCGTTTTTCTATCCTCCAACTTTGTGTTTTTATCTGCTAGAATTCTCAAATTGTATTTATGCTTTTTTAATTCCTCAACTTTTTTGGGTGGGACCTTTATATTTCCATTTAATGTGTTAAGTATGCATTTGCATAAGCACAGAATCAGATTGTCATCAGTGGTTTGTATAATAGCTTTGCGCTGCTTAGGTTTTGCTTTGGATAATACTTTGATATAGTTGATGTTACGTTTTAGTATATCAGGAGCCATTACTGTAATGGAGTTTACACAAAAATTATACACTTTTGTACTTTTGGCAAATATACAGCTGGGTAATCAGAAAATATTCCAGTTCTGAGTCTAAATTTATCCCGAGTTGTCTGGGATAAGTCAATTAGCAAAAAGCTGAATGGTTTTAGTGTAGCACCTGCATAGGCTTCCAAAAAATATTTAACATTAGAGGGGAATAACTGCCCAGCTAGGATATTTATTTGCAATTTATCTGCGGAATTTTTCATAAGTATGATATACTCGGCATTAATTCTAGATGTCCGCAACCCTGAAAAAAATATATTCTGTACAATATAGACTATGGAAACACTCAAGTGGTGACAACCACGTGTGAATAATGCAATGAGTTGAGGATTATTTTTCATTTCGAGCATCAAATCATCCAAAATTAACATCTGAGGCATTGGTGTGCTCCCTGATAAGACTCATGTCGGGTATCCTTGAAGGAATGTGACAATTTCATTTTTAAGTTCATCATATGCATCCTGATACTCAGTATAACACTAGTAGATTTTTTGTGGAACAGGGTATATTATAGCATTCACATTTTTTATCAGTTCTTTGACAAATGTCGTTTTTCCAGCCTTGGTGGGTCCTGAGACCAAGCAAGTAAATGGGTGTTTAAAATGGAAATCCATTTTTTTGTGTTTTTTATTTTTTGATTCCTTTTATATAATTTCTTAATTTTATTTTCATAAATCATATATTAATATCGAACACCACATTTCGGCATCAAGGGCGCTGTACACATGCATTACCCATATATCTCTATACTGGGGGTGAATAGAACGCCATAAGTGGTGAAAAAAATGCTCATCACCTGTTGGCAATGCTTTTTCCAGGGACAAGGCTAACAGCTAAAATCCACTTTTTTTCTTTTTTTCTCCTTCTTGGGGCACCCTTTTCCATTCATCCTTGAAATGTTGCGCCATTTTATCCCAGAAGTAGGATGCAATACTGGCCAGTTGCACATTGGTATGATATGGACGGACAATTAGCATATTACTGAACTGCACCATGAATTGGTGGAACATGACTTGCTCGAACTCCATTTTTTACATCTTCTACAAGTTGCAGTCCTTTTATACTTTTAGGTTTTCTGTTCCTCCTGGATCATCATTTCTCATTCAGTCAATTGACGTCTTAGCACAGATGTAGCTGCGTGTTGCACGGCCAGATTATAGTCTATGCATCTGGGGCACATGCTTACTGTAAATAACATTTTACCCCCTGAAGTTACGAAGCAGTCTGATTTGCACGTATTTTTCTGACAAAAATAACACAGTTGTATGGTTAGAGGGTACATGGGACATTCGTAATTGCGGGAACACAACTGAATGGGTGATGTTATCGTTTTTTTCCTCCATTTTTCGACTCCATATTGACTTTTTAAATATTCTAGGTTCGCGAGTGCTTTTATACCTTTTGCTGCTATAGCTTTATTAACTCAGTTACCCACGAGTTAAATTTGGCGGTGTGACCTCTCCACTTTACAAAATATTTGGTTTTTCCACCACGTTTTCTGGTTTTTATTACATTTTCCACGATGCATACATCATCGAAAATATCGATTTTTTGAAGTTCTCGTTCATAAAATATACCCTGTAAAATTTCGCCCAATGCATCCTTTAAAAGGTAGACAGGTGGACGTCTGGCTTTACATTGACGTACAGTAAACGGCTCTTCACTCCAGTGGGGGGTATATCCCTTTTCAAAATGCCCTTCGACCTTGCTAATGCGTACTTTATCACCCTGTTTATACTTCAACATAACAGATTTATTTGGGGGTAACTGGGAGGCCCTTTTTAGTACAACATTTTGATTATTTTTAGACACGGAAGTGGGGGCCATTCCTATAGTCCTGTGTACAGACGTGTTGTAAGCTACCACCAAATCTGGTAAAATATTTATGTATCGGTACATGTTGTTTCTGGTAAAATAACGCCACATTTTTTCCTTCAAGGTTCTATTGAACTGTTCTACAATGCAAGCTTTTGTTTCACTTTTTGTTGTGAAAAATTGTATTCCTGCCTTTTTTAAATAAGCTTGAAAATCTTTATCCACAAACTCAGTGCGGGCATCCATCTGAACTTTTTGCAGTTTACGACTGGATGACGTCAATATGCCATCAAAGGCTTTTATTTTATTTTTTTTTTTGTTTTATAGGGGTACAACCCACGCATACTTTGAAAAAAGGTCTACGCAGGTCAACAAATATTTTCGCCTGTGGTTATATTTTGATATAGAGGTCAGGTCGACCAGGTCCATCTGCCATTGTTCCTCTATGCTACTTACAATAACCTTATCCCCGGGGTACATAGGCCTGGCATACTTATGCACAACATAGGTTGTTTGTTGGGCTAGCCAACTTTTTACTTTTTTTATTGTGATTTTATTGTCAACTTTTTTGGCGCTTTCGTATAAGTTATGCAGGCCACTATATCCTTCAGTTGGATCATAGTATAATTTATGCAACAATGCATCCATGTTTTTATTTTTTTATAAAATATGCACAGTTTTTGGGCATTTTTATAGAACCTATAGTTCTTGAACAATTAGCACAAAATTTCATTTTCATTACAAGGCACTCTTTTGCATCTCGTTTTGAGAGTAGGGTGCATTTTGAACATGGTTTATCTCATTCACTTGGCTTTTCTGCTATATGAGCGTAGTTTGGTAAATCGAACAATGTGCGAAAAGGTATACAATGTACTTGCCTACATATTATGTAATGCTGGGCACTTTTAGGTGTTTGGCCGCATGTTTCACAGGGTTGGTTAATGTTTGGCTTTTTAGCTCCATGGTGAACAGATAAGCACCTACTTTTATAATGTTTTCTCAAGCAATATTAGGTTGCCTACAAAAATGTTTTCAAGTATACAGAATATCCATAAAATATTTTTGCCACATCTTAATTAAAAGCAACGCAGCCAAAATAGTTAGCAGTATAACGCAGCTCATAATTTCATTATAGGGGGACTTTACCTGGGAACCATTTAAACAGCCCCCCAATAATAATTCTGACAAATTTGAAAAATGCATTTTTTATGAATTGACTCGAAAATTGTTACTTTTATACTTTCCCTGAATTCAGAATTTGGATGACATAAAGTATACAACTACATTACATTGCATGTTGGCTAATTGCAAAATTAAAAGTAGTAGGATAGGTTAGGTTTCTTGGCAAAAAAAGAGAAAGTTTTTTATGTGCATACAAAAATTCATAGATTTTATCAAAATTTTGGGAGTAATTTTGAAAATAAAATTCTTGGGCATTAATGTATCTTCAAAGAACAAAATTCGGCTAAATGGACTACTTCAAGGAAGTATATTGTATTAATGGTCTTCAATACTCAATTTCAGAGTATCAATACAACACCCACATTTGCAAACACTTTTCATCTTACAAAGATAAAAATTGTACCATATTTTCAAAAAATCTACCCCGATTGAAAGGATACGTCGAAAAGGCAATGAAAGAAGGAGCTGTTGTTCGCACAACAAAGAAAAGCACAGGTACAATAGAAACTTTTGAATATGTACATTCGACCCCCATCGGCCATTTTTTCAACTATCGAAAAACCTCATGGGTGCCCACAAAAAGTATGCGAGTTGCAGTTAACATTGATATGTGTGAAATTATAATGTTATTTCCGACTGTTTGTCTTTAAAAATTTCGTCAATATTTTATTGTGATAGATATCATAAAATTTTCAGAAGTCAACATACCTACAAAAAAAGAAGAAGCAGGTGTCAAAATGGGCATTGGGCTGTGTTACTTTTTTAATAATTATTTGTTATGTTCACACCCCATATTTTTTTCTTCACTTTCCTATTCTCAAAAGGTGTCAGTACCACCACATGTAGCATATGTCCTCCTATCCTATTCAGTATTTATTCCTTCAATGCCTTAAAATTTTCACAACTACACTGTCAGTTTACAACATTTTGAAGGGGCACGCCCCCATAAAAATTACCCCTACATTATTACAAAAGCAAAGGCACCGCAATGGATTTCTAAGTTTTACATGAAAATTATGCGTGACGTCAGTACAATGAGTTTCGGACCCAGAGGCAAAAAATACAGTAGCTGAATTATTTGGCAAAGGATGCAAATTATTTAAGAAAACAATCAGGTTTGCTACAACATGTTCAGCTACACGCAAGTTTGAAAATCTAACATTCAAAATAGAGGGACGTGTGCGGATAATATTCAAAAATGCATCCGAATTCTCAACATCATCTTGAGTAAATGTGACAGTTTTTACATTGGGTGGTAATGGTAGCTCGATAAAAAAGTTTGGAACTGATAAAGTTTCAATTTTTGGCATTGAAAAAAGGAAATTTTGGTGCAAGATGTATCTGGATATGTCCAACGTTGTGACACATTTTTTGCGTGTGGCCGCCAATAGTTGAAATAATTGCACATTTTGGGTATCAATGATGAAACGATCAGGTTGGATTTTTCATAAAATAGCCCTTATCCTTCCAAAATCTGATTGTGGGATGGTGGGCCAGACTCTTACCCAGATGACAGTCTCGTATGATCAACTATCGTTTATTTCTGGTATAAGTTTTCTTTTGGAGATAACTCTTTTATTGATTTGAAAGTCAGCAGCATGACGGCGGATGTCTACAGCTACTTGGGAAGAATGGGGGAATTTGCACACATGACACTCATTGCTCCACTTTTTGCATACTAGTTTGAAGGTTCGAATCCGTTCGTACCATGGAATATATGTGAGAATATGAAAAAGCAGTTCCAACGGTAAAGATTTGTCATATTCAAAAGAAAAAGTATTGAACGCAAGTTGCACGTAATAACCAAGAACAACAAAATGATGCTTTTGAATAATAATGCCAGTAGGCAACAAAAAGAGTGATGACGTCAAAAACTAGCTAAGCTAAGAGAAGATGACCGTTTTTTATATTTGTCGAGTTTTTTATATTTGTAAGCTGAACAAAAAGTGACGTCAAAATTGCTAGCTAATTTTAGAAAATTGAGATTGTTTTTAAACGCAATAAGTTGCAATTGAACAAAAGGATGAGTGATGACATAACTTTTTATGAGTGACCAAAAAAGTGTTAGCTAATTTTAGAAGCCTTTATTGTTGTGAGACAAAAATAGCATATAAAAAAGGATGACTTATTGGGCCATATTGGCCACAAAACTAAAAAAACAAAAAAGTGGCTTAATTGTTGACATTATTTTTAGCTAGCTAGGTGACGTCATTGGGGTTAATAAACTTTTCGAGCAAGCTAGGTCGATTTTTTATATTATGAGTCCTGTACTTAAGGATAGGACGAAAAATGCTATGTTTAACATGAGGACTCCGTAGACCCCCTATACTACTGATATTGGCGCAAAAATGCAAAATTTGTCGGAGCTAATGCTAATTTATTATGAAAAATAGATGGGGTATCGAACCCAAACATTTTATGGTGGCCTTTAAATAGTAATTCCACTGGAACATAGCTAACGTGAATAGGTCCAGTTTTAGTGGTCCATTTTGCGTTTTTCTTAAAAATAGACACATGTTGATGAGCACAATCAGCAGTTGGGCTAAATTCCGTTAATTCTATTCCACTGGGGGTCACAAACATAGTATAGTTGTCAACAAGAATGGGTAGATATTTATAACACGTTGAATCGATTCTATGGTCATCATAAATTTTTCAAACTTCCACTTTATTGCAAGAACATACTGTTAAAATTTCCTGGAAGAGTCAGCTGTTATGTCCTGTCTTTGCAGCAAAGCACGGATTCCAATGGTAGGGTCAAACAAGAGCATTTGCAAAATTAAATCCAAATATTTTTGGGCATAACACATTTCTAGCCAGACATATCCGAAATTTTGTTTTTCATTTTCAATAACTTTATGCTCGAGATTATTAAGCTCTGCATTGATTGTATCCAGAGAGAAATTTTGTATTTTTTCCTCATGTTCATTCATGTTATAACCATTTTTAATTATGATGACAAATTCTTGATAAGTATATAAGGCATCAGCTAGTTTTGGGCAATTTTTGTAAGCTGATTTGAGCTTAAAAGCTTCTTGAAGTTGGTCGATAATGATATACTTGCCACTGATTTTAGCCATGTAGGTATCTTTTAGAACTACTGGACAAATGTGTGTAAAGGTTGTTTGGTTCCAGATGATTGTACTTTCCTGATTGGTACATTGTCCTGCATTAGGTACGGAACCACCCAAATCACCAAGGTCACCGGATAGGAGTTTACCATCACATGTGGCTATTTGACCTTCCTCTATGAAAAAATTTTCGAAAGTTTGACAAAAATCTTTACAACACCAAGAAAAATTTACGGTTAAAGACTGATTGGTGGACCACAATCCATTATGCATTTTCACAAGCACTTTGTTATGATAGGTCTGACTTTTTACTGCATTCATGCATTGTAGTGGATTGACATGAGTTGTGGAAATCTGATCAACAACAATGCCTTTTGATCCAAAGAATCCCATATTTGTGTGTATGAAACGATTTCTAACAAAACATTTAAAAGCTTTTGTAAGGATTGCTTTACTTCTGGAGGTATAGACTGTGAGGTTGAGAGAGTATGGCTTTAAAATGTTGGTAGGAGGTTTGCAAGTTATGTTTCTAGGAATTTCGAGGGCATGACCAGTTTTTGATGCACCACATATTTGATATTCTTAACTAGACGTCGGTGGTACAAAAATTAAAGTTAAGAATATGATACTGCTAATATGAAAAAAATAAATTATTTTATCACTGCAAATGTTGAGGTGTGTGGTTTTAGAATTGCAAATGCAATTTGCTTCATCATGGTTAACAATCGATTCCAGATAACCTTTAACCTTTGAAATAGGGAATACATTTAAAATGATGCAAGACAAGAAGAATAGGTTTGATCTTACTGGTTATGACTTGAGCTAGTTGCAGTTCTATACCCGATGCATGCTTTTCGAGTTTCTCTTTAATAATACGATCATCTTTGTGCTAACATTCTATTTCAATGGTGTTAAGGGCCTATGTGAGTTTGTCAAAAGCTAATTGATGCTCATCAATTTGTGGTGTTTTCAGACGATCAGTGTCCATGATTGTTTCCATTGGATATTTTTGTGGTGGTGGTTGGTCAACTTGTTGAATGATTGGTTGTGCAGTATTGGTCTGCAATTTGTTCGAATCATTTTTTGTACCATGTTGTGGACAATATTTGCACGTACAAAAGGGAATCAAATTGCAATTTACGAATGCATTTGATATTTCAATCGACATGGGTTCTGGATAAAAAATAGCTAAATTTTCATCTTTGAGATCAAGAGAACAGTAGTATTTTGATGAAAATTTCTCCTTTGATTCCCAGGATATTGAGTATTGGATGAAAAATTGTTTTGTGCTGGGTTTGGCCCATGAAAATTGAAGTTACTGTTTCTGCTGTACAAAGATTGCTTGTAACCTTTTCTTTTGGACATAAGACAGGTGGAGGTCTTATGACCTTTTCATCTGCAATTTCTACATGGCAAATGACATTGATTAGCCATGTGGCGGATTCCGTTGCAAATAGCACATTTTCTAGTTTGGAATTGATTTTGATCAGGGTTGTTGCCTTTTCCGCAATTTTTGGTAATATGGGTATTGGTTTTTCACACCTTACAATACTGTCCTTGATGATTGGAATTTGCGACTTTTATTTGATACTGGAGCTCGTGTAGTTGATTTTCGAGTCCTTTAACTTTTTGATCTTGAATGGCTAAAGAACATATTGTATTGTTATTTGATGAGTGACCACTATAGATATCTTCTCTCATAAGCTGGGATTCCATATAACAAGCTGATTTACATGCTTCTGAAAGACTGGAAAATTCCCTGAATTTTATAACTTCAGGTATTTGATTTTTCAAGCTACATAAGAAGATAGATTTGATGATAGTTTGCTTTGCATTCCCATCAAGGTTTGGATATGCAGTGCATGCTAATTTTTGAAGTGCGTCAAGATATTCAAGTACAGTTTCATTAAAATGCTGGTTAAGATCATAGATGATTTGCTGATGGACATCAGAGTCTCTGCCATCTGGGTAAATTACTATGAGTTCCTGCTTAAACTGATCATAGGTGGTTGGGGGATTATTATGACGTTTTAATTCGCTAAAGGAAGCTTGGGCCACACCTGATAGGTTTGCTTCAAGATAGGCTTTTTTGTATACATCATCTGTGTCAGAGATACCTTGTAAATGCATGTACTGTTCCACTTTTTTGAACCAGTCTGACAAATTTTCACCCAAAGATGCGGGAAACATTGTCGGGGGGGGGGCTCAGAGGCAAGATAGGATTAAATCGCATGGTCCTTCCTACTTCTTCAGTTGCATCCACGAGATTTATAGTTTCAAGAACCTGTGTGAGATTGGCAATTTTTCTATCTGTATCAGCTAATTGTGCATCATCTAGCTTAGTACAAAGATCATTCATTCTTTGATCAATGGGTGCTAAGATATTTTTTAAGGTTTGATTAATAGTCAGTTCTAACACATTCGGGTCAATTGCCATGTTAGAAAAATTTTGATCTTCAGTGGTAGATACAACTGACTTTCTTGCACTATGAATTATGATTTTGTACTGTTCACTTAAGGATAAGTTTGGATCAGATAAAGGTTAATTTCTTAAACGTTTTGAGCTCGATTTTGGTTTATCCACACTTAAATTTTACAGAAAAAATGAAAATTATAATTTACAAAACACAAAAATTTAATTTTCATATTTGTGTGAAAATTGCAAAGGTTATCTCTATGCTTGCTTGGAAAAAATTAAGCCGTGCTGTAGAGATCAGTCGCAAAGACCTTGGAAATGTTCCATAGTAGTTATTCACAATTCGCCGAAATAACCGTGCTGCAGAATTGAAAAATTTTCTATGATCGTTATCCAACTGATAACTGTGCTGTGGAAGTGATTTGAAAATTTCTATGCTGATTACTTCTGGATAATCATGCTGTAGAAACAAGAATTAGTGCCATTTTGCTCTGAATGTGACAGCTGTTGTGAATATGAAAATGATTTTTGTTCTATGCTAGTCATGTAACCGTGCTGTAGAACTGAAAAATTTTTTGCCCAGAAGGAAAAAATTGTATTTGGGTCACTAGACAATTTGTGCCTTATCTGATGTGACACCCAAGATACAGAAGAAAATGAATACAAAATTCATAAAAAGAAAGGAAAACAAAAATGCACAGCAACTGATAAGAAATGATGTTGTTGTTTTTTTAAATATTGAAAAATTATAATTTTTGTTCTTGTTTTAATTTAAAAACCAAATTTTAGCCAGCCTCGCCAACTTTTGTCAGGGGCAAATGACAGAATGAAAAATGAAGATTTTTGGGACTTTGATTAAATAAACTAACAATTTAAAAAACTACTTTTCTGTGCATGAAACAAAGGTGGTGCCATAATTGCTCGATAAAGGTATATCCAAATGTCCAACAGCAAACTTTAGAAATTTAAATTAACAAATTACAAAATTTTAAGGCTAACAAAATGCACTCTAAAAATTAATATCAGAAGATTGATATTTAGAGAAAATTGGTAATGTTAGATTATATGGAGGAGGTTTTATGGTAGAGGATTACGGTAATTAAGGTGTGGTAAAATTTAGCTAGGTTTCATTATGGTTACATGAGAAGAGGACATTGGATGGGATATTTTCCTAAGATAGCTGGACTAGGTAGCATTTGCTATGATAAATAGTTGACAGATGCATAAGGGCCAAACTGCATTAGCTGAAGCTAATGAATCAACCATATATGCTTACTATAGGATTGGTAAGTTCAGGATTAATGTACTGACACAAATTGGTCAGAGTTTGGAACTTTTGGGAATGGCACTGTTAGGAACCAGTAACAGAATTACAAATATCATCTAGAAATAATAAAAATAAAACAACAATTTGTCAGAATAAAACTACTGTAAACTTTATCTAAAAATGATTCTTCTTTACAACAATTAAACTTTATTTATTGCCAATTGTGGACAAATGCTTCATTTCAAACAAAAAATACTTGATTTTTTGATATTGAAAAATGTGAAAAAATGACGTTTTTACCGAGAAGTACATGGTTTAAGAGGCAAACAAACTTTTTTCCAAACTGTCCAATCTCGAAAAAACTTTGTGCATTGTCCTACACATTTTGCATGGTGTCGTACAAACAAAAAAATTGTTGTAGATCAAAATTTTTATTTTTTAGGGATTGGGGGAACAATTGCTTATACTCCTCATCACAAAAAATAAGTTTTGTGGAAAGGGCTTCTGTCCAATGAACGTAATCTATTAAAAATCGCCCTTACCTTAATTATGTTATGGCAATCTTGATCAAAACGTCTTTATGTTTCTGATTTTAATCTAAAACGCCTTGTAACAATCGTCTTCTCTACAACTTTCCAGACCCTTATCTTATTGAAGGACCATCGATTTTTTCCTAATTTTATGGTTTCCCTGAGTGAATTCAAAATGTTGTTTGAATTACAGACACCCAAACATCGAAAATCTCTGACACACGCCCTCCCAATTTGTCCTAAACAGTTATTGGCTGTTACATTAAGCCAAGTGCTTATAATAGGAGCTTGGATATATTTTGATTGTATCATATTTCCATGAAAACTTTTTCTTGTTCATATATCTTATAGATTTTTCATGCTGCACATGTATCATACATGTAACTGTCACATTAAACGAAGGTGGAGCCATGTCACATTAAACAGATTGGGTGATCAGTCACATTGACGGGGAAAACCCGTACCATATCCCATAGGAAACATGGCCATGACACTGTAGGTGACATGCTGTGACCCCGTGGGGTGGCTCCAGTAATGTTCTCCATTTCGGGAACCCAACCTAACTGGTACTACCACAGGTAAACCTATGGTGTACCTCGGCCTTGTCCTGCGGTTATGCTGTAGAATAATGGACAATGCGGCCGGGTCGGGGGGTGCCAATCCCTAGTCCTCATTCACCGGAATGGGGGACGGTGCCATTCGAAGAATGGTGTACTGCAGGGGACCCCATTGTTAACCTAAATCCCCTTATTGGCCCTGACCTTAAGGGTCTGAGGGCTTTCTTAACTGAGGGTACTTCCGAGGGAAACTAGCTTAGGGGAGACTCCCACAAATATACCCTCAACACTAATAATCCCTGAGAAGACTTACGAAACCTCTTCTCAAATTACACGGCACTGGACGACGGGTTCCGGGTCAAATTGGGGTCCTATGGACGGCGATGTACGGGAACAGAAATCCGGGCGATATGGTGTGGGGTTCGGCGGCTGCTGATTGGCAGGCGGCAGTAACGAATGTTTCCTCGGTGAGGGCGACGGGGTTCTACGATTAACGGCGGCGGGGACAGGTTCCTACGGTCGGGTTACTGTAGAGGTAGCGTATATAAAGGCCGGAGACGAGAATATGCTAATTTTTATTCGAAGTGCGGCAAAATGCAGTTGACAATACAAAATATAATAAAAATTGGACGACAGCGAACGTGGATGCAAGGCTGAAAGACGAAAACCAGTTAGGCCCAATAATGAGTGACAAAAAAACGAAACATGCCCTTTTAATGGGCTCCATAAACTACAGTATGCCTTGGGTTGAGTTAACACTACCCCAAGCTAACTTCTGCAGCAGAAATCGTTGCAGAAGATGCCTATGCTCACATAGACATTTTCCAGTTCACAACGTTAAGCATTGGGGCGAGTTTTCACTCTCCATGCTTAACATAGGAACATCACTAGTGAGAATTTCCAACTAGTCCTTTCACGTTGGGAAACGTCGCTAGTTTTTACTGATAAGAGGTGCACATTGTGCTCCAATTACAGCGATGAGCTTGGCGAGCTTATCTCTAATGGAAATTCTTGACTAGCGGGCACATACCATAGTCTACGTGTATAACAAAATAATAATTCGAAATGGAAATAAAATGTGTGCAAAAGAAACAGAAATAAACATAAAAGTACACACACAAATTGCATGTAAAAAGTAAAAAAACGAAAAAGCAAAATTGATGCAAATTACTGTAACACAAAACGTAACGAAAAACATAACGAAAAATTTTGATGTAAATCACATGACGTTCAACGAAATCTG
This sequence comes from Romanomermis culicivorax, assembly GCA_963922205.1. Classification (NCBI taxonomy): domain Eukaryota; kingdom Metazoa; phylum Nematoda; class Enoplea; order Mermithida; family Mermithidae; genus Romanomermis; species Romanomermis culicivorax. The sequence continues at coordinate 25,832 of CAWUHX010000456.1, forward strand.
TCGGCATGTGACATAACGTTTAGGTTCCATTGGGGCAGGGGGACTGACAGCTGAACATGGCTAACATTGGCAAAAATTCCAAAATTTGGGGTTCCCTAATCAGAGTCTGAAAATAAGCAAGTTTTCACAATTTTATCAGATAAAAATTTTTTTTCCAGAGTTTTGGGGGAAGGATACCCTAACAGAGAGGGTAATATGAATAAATTCACCTAAAAATTGCCATTATTTACAATTTTTTCTTTCCAGGTTATCTCCTTTTGTTGTAGGATTTTCGCATCTGGAAAATCTTTCTTTTCCATTGCCCACCAATACTGTCTTGAAACCACAACTGTTAAAAATATTTTACACGATGTTTGCAGTAAGATATGGGTTTCTAAATCGTTTGTTGAAAGTCAACAATATCATAATTTATTACTTTTATTAAGGAGACTAAAACACATAATGAACTTGATCTGAAATTTGCTTCATCCTCAGTGATCTTCTCTCATGATTTTGTGACCACAATATTTGGTCCAATGTTTATCATTTTTTTCTTTCCACTTATCACATGTTGTTATTCACATTTGCTAACACATTTTAAATCAAATCAGCAAACCCAAAAGCAAAACTGTAAACAATCCTTTTTTTGTAACCTCATCCAAATTTAAGTCACACAACACGGTTTTCTATGATTATGCAATCCTGATTACAACTATGTGACTTATTTATTTTATACACTTTTGATCTTTTCTTCATCCACTCGTGAGAAAAAACAATTCTTCCATAATCATTCCTTTGCTCCTCTTCAGAAATGTCATTGGCTTCAGAAAGTTAATCAATTCAATCTAAACAAAGTGAATCCTCATGTGAACAAGATCAAAAGAATTCCATTATTATCAAGTATTTGAACTAAACCTAGTTATAATTTTATTAGTTATCAATGGTTGAGATGCTTTTATCATTATCCCAGTCAATTCTGATTTCACAGATGTCCATTAGAAATTCTGATTGACATTGGATTGGTTTTTCTAGAATCAACTCCACTGTAAAATCTTTATAGAGTTTGCAACCTGATTACGCAGATGTTAATTAGAAATTCCAATTGACCTGAGATTGGATATTGTGGAATCAACTCAACAATCAAATCTCTATGTAGATCCCAAAACTTAGAAGGCTGACGATCAATTATCTGAAATGTCAATCTCTGTTTTTCAAAGTAACAGATATGCAGTGGATTTCACATGTACCAATATTCCAAACGAATTAGTATGTTTTTAAAATCTAACAAAATATACCTTAGTGACCATGTGGAAACTATTACTAGCCATGATCAAACCTTATCCTCGAAAAGATGTACAAATATTCTTGATTTATTAGGCAAATTTTCAAACTGGTACATGTTTTTTTTTGCCCCAACCAAACAATGAAAATTTTGATTATATTGCGTTCAAATGTTAAAAATCTGGAGATCAATCAACCATGGATTTAGAAGATGAAAATCTCAATTCCATGATTGTGACATCAACAAAATCTTGTATATCATTTGATTTCTATTGTATTTCTGATCGATTATAATCAAAAAATTAAGTTCAATTGGATTCAAATTGGACAATCAATATTTTCAAGGACCATTGATACATTTGAAACACAGGCATCAGTGAGACAACTAACTCGAGTAATCAGATAATCAAGTATAGTATCAATCATTCATCATTAAATTTGATTCCCAACTAATCCATTCGTTTTACAAAGGTTTCAAATTGTACCACAAGCCAACTGTCGACTGCTACCAAACCAACTATTAACCTGAAGAAAGTCTATTAGTTATTTTCATATTAATGGAAATTTTACTTGCATAATAAGGATATGTCCTTCAGTTACAAAAAAAGAGAAACCAGAACTTCTTCACTTCATTGTTTTTTGTTTTTTTAACAACATGAATGAATAGTCATTGATTATTTTAATTTGGATTATGAACTTTTGTCTTTTGTACAGGTTTTGTGATATTTGTAATTGTTCCTATAGCAATAAAAAATCTATTTGCCAGAAATAATTAAAGTTATCTTTTGCAGAAAACCAGGGAGCTGTAAATGCCCAGAAAATATACAGAAATCAATATTCATTCTGAAAATAACATTTACAGATATACAACACTGAAGTGGGGCAATTGATTTAACATGGCCTCGAGGGTTTAACAAATGCTAAGGATGTAATACACACTGATTCAAGGCAATTTTTGTCAGTGTTGATAGAACTGATAAGGCCATATTGTCACCTTCCAAATAATACAATACCACACATTATTACTTGCTTTCACCCAACTGTTGATAAAATAAGTCATGTCTTATCTGAAAAAAAGGCATTAAAAAACCCTCGAGACCTCACACAGTTTTAGCAACTCCATACAAATCAAATAAAACAATCAACACTGTTTTGAAATTACTTTGAAACTCTAAAATTACTAGTATTTAAATTTGAACTTTATTGGAAAAAAACCAAACCATGTCTTTCTCATTGAAGTTGTTGTATATTTGATGACCTCGAAACTGCTTATCAGGACGATATAAATGGGGAAGTTTTTGCACTTGAGGCCCCTCATAAATTAATTGTTGGAAAATTTGTTTTGAAAATACCATCATCTGATAATGAGTCTGAATCTTTATAAGTTCGTCCAAACCACAATTTCAGAAAGATTTCCAAGACCAGCATTGTTCATTGGATTCTTGGCCAGTCTATGCTGAATTTTTTGTCAGTGAGGTAAGAAATTCTATTTATACCTTTCTTCTTCAGAAGCTACCTGGTTTTTTCACCTATTTCAGTTCTAGAAGCCTTCCAGTCTTTTCTTCTTATTTTCTTTAAAGCTTTCCAGTTAACCTATGATGCAATCAAAAACAATTACCACCTACAATGTATTTTAAAAGCGGCTTGGATGCCAGCTTCTTTATATATAGGGCCATTGCCCTTTTTTAGCATTCATGATTGTTTTTATGAAGCAAATGGGCTTTATTTGGTTAAATGTTTGTTTCGGAAGACAGTCAATCTTCAAAATCAAGAGTTTTTCTGTCTAAACCACTACCTATTGTGAGGTGTACCTCTTTCTATTTATCTTACCTGCTCCATGTATGTCAATATTTCTCTGTAAACGTTTTTTCATTGTCCACTACAGACTCTCTTTAGATCAATAATGTTTTTTTCTGCAGATCCTCCCTTTATGTCCACTTTTCTTGCTCTTTTTCTTTACTCTCTATATGCTTCCTTTCAGGCCAATAACCTTTTCTGCCTGTCATCATCTGCTCTTCTGATCCATTTTCCTTTTCATAGGCAAGCTACAGTACTCCTGAAACCGTTTTTGCCACTATCCACTGTAACTCAATGCAGCTTTCTAACTGTATCCTTGAGCATACCACCCATGAAAGGATAAACATTGTATTTGTAGGTAGCACACAAAAAATACTGACATCCTTGACTGTAATACCCCTGATTTACAGGTAGCACACAAAGGATAGGGGCATCCTTAACTGTGCCACCCAGTGCTGTTCGATGCTACTATTTGGGTTTTTAGGTTTTTTCCCAGTTGGAGATTATGGCATAACCGAAACTGAATTGTATCAATTAATATTTTAGTGAATTTTTATAGATACCACGCAATCATAGGTATGCAATTATAACTGGGCTTTATAGTGTCATTTCTCTGCCCAGAAAGTCATTCTTGAATCAGAAATTATGGTGAATTAATTAATCTTAATTATTGAATTAAATTTCATGCATTTCAAGAGTGCTAATCTCATGATTGTTTTTGCCTTAGGTTTGATTTCAGAATTATTATCAGTGTTCTCTCAGTCAATTCAAACAAAGGATTTTGGGCATTGGCAAGCAGTAAATGAGAAAATCTAGATGTTCACTGGAAAACTATCAACCAGTTTTTTGCAAGAGGAAAAGCTTTTTCAAAAACTCAAATTTCAAGTATAACTGGATCAAATTATAATCCTGTGGCAAATGATTGTTCTGAATATCAATCATTTTACATGTGTTTCATTTGATAAATTATGAGCTTTCATTTTTTTCAGATAATGAACAGGATTGCATACTATCATAACAGATACTTCAGCTGATCGCTTCACCTATGACCAAAAAATTGCCTCAACTGTGAAGTGAAGTGTCAAGTTGCATTTGTTTGTTAAGATCCTGAAGCTTTCAGTTATTTCTCTTGTTCAAAATATGATCCTCCCAGTCTTTAATAAATAAGATTGTGTGCAGGACATGACTCACATCTTATTTGTCTCAGTGTATGTTTTCATTCTATTGCAGATTTAGTGATGCTTTGAGTTTCTCACTTTTTGTTGCATTTTTATCTTTAAATGTATTTTTCAGGCAAATTTATTCTATTCAGAAACCAGCTGTGCTTTGGAAGTGATGCAATCCATACTCAAATGTTATTCTATGGATTCAGGGTACTTGTACAGTACCTATACAATCAATTTGCAATTGCCAAAATTTTGTATTGTTTTTGTCAAATTATCAATTTTGTGATTGTGGACACCTGGTTGCATTCAACATTCTCGCTCCTGGCAGTAGAATAGTAGGTTGTTTGTATACAGCATCAGGGTGCACATCCAAATGACCAGTTTAGTTTGTCTTTGAGTCAGATTCCATTCTTGAGATAAAATTTGTAATATACTAAACCTTTGCTCCAGAGAATTTTCACACTCATACATCATCTCATAATGTGATTGCCTGAGCACTTATGATTTGTTTACGAATCTATTTCCATGAAAATCCCTTCAGAGATAATCCATAGAAAACAGTGTTGCCAGATTGGCCGGTTTTTGTCTGGTTTTATATCTTGGCCGGTTTTGTTGGTCAGCTTTTTTCTCGACTTGGCTGGTTTTTGGCCAGTTTTGAAATCTTTCCGACAATGTAAGATTGGCTTTTTAAAAGCTTGCTTTCATTCAGATATTTACTGTAGTTCAATCTTCAACTTAAAATAAGCCGCGGACCAGGATTTTTTTGCATACAGCAACCAAATTTCGGGCTGTGCAACCAAATTTTTTCTGCCAAGTCGCACAGTGCAACTTGAGGCCTGACTGCTCCTTTGATTAGGTTATAAGGTTTTCTGTCCGGTGATGCATTTTTATGTGTTCTAAAATGCAAAAAAGTGAAAATTTTCTGGCGCTTGGCGCTGGGTTTCAATTCATTTATAATTTTTTATAATATTCTAGTGCACGGTTAGAAAAGGTCATTCTAGTTAGTGCTTATAGCTTCTAGCTGTCAACATGTTAAATGTTTCATTCTGTATTGTTTTTTGACGAATCTGATGAAAACTTACATTTTTCGCAGTCATTTTCTCAAATTTTTTTGTGATCTTCATGAAAGCTTTGACCTTCATGTGATTAAAACATTTTGAGTGTGAGACAATGCTAGAAATTTTTGATACAAATTCTTTGTTGCTAGTTGCTAGTTTTGGAATTTTAATTTGTCCTTCTGAAAATTCATCTAATTCACTGAGAAATCAAACCATCTGTCTGCTGGGAAATGAAAGGTGAAATTGTGAAAAGATTCATTTTCCAGCATTCTAGAATATTGAAATCCTGAAAAATTTTGAGCACTACGCGCTGAACACATTACTGTAGTCTAGTTATATTAATATTTTTATTTTCTCTCCAAAATTCAAAAAAATGGGTTTTAAATGCCTAAAACTGATGCGGATCAAATGAAATTACAAGAAAACTAGTTTGCGATGGTTTTTCCGATAAATTTAAGCAAATTTATCGATTTTAGAATGAGCAACCAAAAATTTATCAGTGCAACCAAATTTCTTTCCCAAGTTGCACATTGCAAATTTTTTTCCCAAGTTGCACATCCATTCACTGTTGTAACATACATGCTGAAGCATTAATGAAAATACAGATTGTACAGTATGTGATATTCATTTTCAAATATAAATTAATATTATAATCTATCATCTCATGGGTGTCTGGAATTCACACCCAAACATTCTCATAAATTCATGTGATGCACTTTATTTTGATCATCCCAAACCCCATTGACCCAATTAAAGACGGACATAATTATTTGCACATTGACACCTGGCCCTGGTAATGCACATAAGAATATACATTCCATAAGTACAATAATTCCCCCCAGAAGCATAAACACACCTGCCCATGTAGAAAGTACAGAAATCCGGACCCAGACAGAAGATTTAGGAGGAATGCATGGAAAACGAAAAACACATGAAAAACCAAAAACATATAGGCGGCGAAGCATACTGTAGATTAAAGGCATGTAAGTGTGGAAATTAAGAGTAAATTAAAGCAAGAGGCATGGCTAAAGAAGCATACAGAAGGCAGAAACAGGTAAGCGAAGCAGGGATTGGCAGAAGAAGATGGAAACAAGACCTCCCACAATGTTAAAGGAGTGGCCACAGAAGTTGTATTTAATGAGAAGAAAAGCATGATTTAATCAGAAGTGGCAGTTTTAATTTTGTTTGCAGGCGATATTTTATTTGAAAGCAGTTAAACCGAATTTCATTATTTGTAAGCAAGCGTGTCCTTTTTTTTGTCGACGAATCAAGCGATTGTCCATCTCTCAATTGTGCTACCACGTTGCATTTATTATTCACCCTGTCCAGTTTATACGTCACCCCGTCCAGTCGTTAGGATCAAGTAAAGTACTCCTAAAACTGGTTGTAATACTGTCAACAAAAAAATGTTGGATTTGTGTTCTTCAAAAATTTAGTATCGTGATACTGATGCTGATATACAAATCTGTGATGACAATGATGAAATCAGCGAGACTGAAAATTATATTGCAGAAATTCTGGATAACAATATTTTGAACTGTGCTCACGTTGAATAAATTTTAGATATTCGTGTTGCTTATTTTACATGAAAATATGTTTGAGTACTTATATAATTGTGTTTATATGCGTTTTCTGATGAAAAAACCAGTTGGCTGGTTTCAGCCGGTTTTTTTGGCCTTTTGGCCGGTTTTTGTGAGGCCTTTGGCTGGATTTGATTTTTGAATCTGAAAAAACTGAATTAGAAAATATCCTGAATTATGATCAAAATTTCCATAGCATTCTGATTGTACCTTTCTCCTGCTTATATTTGATTTATTACCCAGATAATCAAATTTTGTGGATGCAGACTGATGGAATTTTTTTAGGCTCCATATATAAGTTTCTTGGTATCTGCACAGTACAACATAATTTTTTTGGAAATTTTCAAGATAAAGGGTTTCAATAATTCTATAGCATTGTATTTTATTCCTATTCGTGTCAGTTTATCCACTGAGTTTGAGAAATATGTCATCATATGATACATTATTCATTATCTGTCAAAATAGTATCATCACTACATGATGAAATCAATTCAGCTCAGCATAGGTCAGCAGAATCACTGTAGAAAAAACATGTTGGATGAATGCAACTTTTCTGCATTGAAACTGCTGCCACAACTTTATTAAATTCATTCAATGCAACTGTTGCATTAGGCCTATTGGACATTTGTTTGCAAAAGTTGTGTTAAGCCTACTTAACATTTGTTTGCAAAAGTTGTGTTAAGCCTACTTAACATTTGTTTGCAAAAGTTGAGTTGAGCCTACTTGATATTTTTCACAAAAATTGAGTTAGGCCTATTGAACATTCTCCAACGAAAGTTGTGTCCAGCCTATTCAACATTTTTCTGCCAAAGTTGTGTTATTCCCACTGAACTTTTGTCTCAATTGGTTGTGTCGAACCAACACAAAATTTATCATTCATGATGAGGATGTTATGTTCATCAAACTTGATAAAGTTAATTTGAAAAGTGAAAAAGTTATGTAATTCCAGCCCAATTTTTTTGTGTTTCAGTGAATCAACTCTCATACTAAATTTTACTCATAAAATCAACGATTGATAAAATTTAACAAAAATAAACAAAGTAAACTGCTTTTCTCAAGACTTATTTACAACACTCAATAATGTATTAACTTCAGGAGTCACTTTGGGGCATGCATTAATGGACCAGTTTGCCTGAATTACAGCACGTTGAAAGAATTTTGAAGCACATGAGGCCGGATATTGTACATTGAGAATAAAGTGATAAATCATAAGGCACATAATGCCTTCTTCAAAGCTGATTATCATTTTGTTGATAATCTCTTGCTCAGCTACAATAAAAAATCTTGAGATTTTATCGCAAATGGCAGCAAGGAACATGCCAACATCAGTCGTCTTTTGTGGGATTATATTTGCAACAGGTGTACCAGCCTGAATGAGAAAATATAAGCACTAATGCCAAAAAAGACACATTCACATAGCTATGTCCCCATTTCATTAATCTCTACCTATGTCTAAATTTACTTCACCCCATTTGGCTTTTATTATATCTTTATTTGGGGATTTCCCCAATGGATTATTGACACTTCGTTGCTTCTTTTCACTATTGATCTAAAATTAGATTGCTATATGTTGAATCTTTCTTGAGCCAAATGCTTCAGGTTACATTTTACATACTTCTGCACTAATGCAACCAAGAGCTGACAATTTTCGATGCATATTTCCAAATTTATCCCACAAAGATAATCACCACAATTCCCAGCCAGGACGCATTTTGTCATCTTTCAACACTGGATATTTGGAAACTAGACCTTCAGCTACTTGTTCGAGTTGATAAACTTGAAATGCAAGTAACAGGAGCACATTCACTTGTGGATGCCACAGGAAGGAATCATACCTGTAATTGAGGGGTTGGGGGACCCCCCAGCTCCCGTTGGACCCAGTAGGCAATGCTGGTACTCTCCCTAGCCTCTGGTACCCACTAATACATGTAATAGGGATGGGGCAACCCCGCCACAATAAGTGTGCATGGGGGGTTGCAGGGTTTTGACCCCCCCAGAATGGCTGCTGACCCTGGGCTGATTTTTCCTGCCCCTCAGCAGAATTCAATATTTTGGGATTTTTTTGGACTTTTCATAATTTTTATGTGCCAAATTGGCAAAAATGAAAAAAATTTCTCGCCCTTGGGGCCAGACACCATCCCAGATTTTCAGTACTGCACATGTATGCCCGCCACCCGAGGTTGGCTATCCCCCCATCCCATCAAGCTGAAAAAATTTTTAGACTACCTCCCTAAGTTTTTCAAAAGTTTTTGAAATTTTAGTCAAAAACAGCCTATTCATTAGACTCCCTCCCCCAGTTTTTCGGAAATTTTCGAATTTATCCCCTCCCCAGCCTGGACGAGGTATTACATGTATGTACCCATTCCACCCCCTCTAACTCGATAAATTGGTGAAAAAATTGCATTTTTTGGGAAAATTTTCGAAAAATTGGCCTTCTTTCAATGTTTGTTGACACTGCCTGGATTTTGAAAAAGTTGGGTAGCCCGCCTGTGAATTTTAAATTTACCCCCCTCCCAGCCGATTTGAGGTCTTACAGGTATGGAAGAGAATCCCATGGTTAGACTGCACCCTGGATAGACATTGATCCCAGTTGCACTTGACATTGTATCATTTCTCCCAGGCACCCACAGATGGTTTTGCACAACACTTATACAATGAGATAGGAACTAATAAGTGTACCTGATGGTGTATCCGTGTATTCACAAATGGCACTGTGAAGCACAGTCAAAATCTGGCTTTTTAGCCCTCTTTTCGAATTGAGAATGGTTGCCACATTCTCAGAATTATTGACCAATTTTTGCATCAAAGATGCCATGGCTAGATTAGCTCTGCTGTCCAGTAAATCGGGAATGGGAAATTTTGTTGGCCATGGTTTTTTTCGATAATATCTTGAATATCTAATGGATCTTCAAAATCTGAACTAGATGCTACAAAGGAAATGTTGGATTACCCTGATTTATGAATCCCCTCATGTCCCAACCGAACTAACCAGTGCTTGCATCCAAGTTATTATCCAAAGCAATTTTTCGGCTTAGTAAAATAATGGCTCCATCTCTGATTTCATTAACATCATCCAAATTTACAAAGTCATTGAATAAATTATCTCTAATCTGAATACTGTACATGCTCTAAATATTGAAAAATTAGTAGCCAGTTTGCTATTAGTATAGATGAGTAGATGTTCCCACCATATCCATAATGAGCTTTTCTTCCAGTGCAACTTGAAAAGCATTGACAGAGTCAAATGGCCAATCAAAAGTGAGCCGGTGGCTAGTGGTGCTGTCGACTTTCACCAAAATCCTTATTGGGGCCATGCTTAAATTACTAACGCAATATGAAATATAAAGAATGGCTAAAAAATAAACAAATATTTTCTGATTGCCAGAAATCAGATATGAGTGGTAAGGCTAAGTCATAGTAGCATGAAACTTTTATTCAAAAACACTAAACTTTAGTGAAATCCATTTCTCACCATTCACCTTATAACAATGAAGTGGATACGAAGAAGCTAAATCCTTATGCCTCAAAATATGAACTTGATTTACACAGTACAACTGATAGCACATTAAATGTTCTGAAAAAATTGATTCAAAATGAGAACACAGGAAAAAAATTTCCTCAGACAACAGGAAAATATGGATTATTTCACAGAAACATGGGTGGCCTACAAAAAAACCATGCACTAGGCACATACCAGGAGATATCTTTGGCCAAAAATCACAACTTCTTTTGTTGTTTGAATAGTGTCTATCATTGGAAAATTTAAACTAAAAGCAGTCTGCTCCCTTATTGATATAGTATCCACAAAAATACAGGTGCAGTTTGAGAGCACAACCTGCTCCTTAAAATATGACTCTGATGTCATCAAATATGTCATCCAAAGTTGGTGACGTTTGGCTAAGGTCATTGAAATAGCTTTGAAGTTCATGATTTGATGAATGATACGCTTTAAAAAAGCATGCTAGCTTCAAACCAGATGGTTTGAAAGTGATCCAATGGTCCAATAGCACGGATTAAAGTTGGATAATGTTCCAAAAAATGGTGTTTGGGCTTTATACTCGCATCAGGAAATGCATTGCGATACAAATACTGATGCTGTGGTATCAAATATTGTCAAGTTTCAATTTCGATGTCATCAATTTGTTCTGCATAAACATACTCAACAATCCGTTTCAGGCACATTAGGCATTGCCACGCAATATCCTAAAAACAAAAACCATGTGAGCTAATCAAAATAAGCAGATACCACTCGTTCATCATCAAAGGCATCAAGGCTGTGATGTAGGCAATGGGGGGCACTGGGCAATCACCCAGAGCTGCTAGAACTTCAGGTGTAGTCACTAACCCTGTGTATGCAATATGATGATTTGATCTTATGGGTGCACAACTTTGGATTTTTTGAAACATGAAGTTTATGGGTTTAACTATCATGTCACCTCAGAACAAGTTTGTGGAAAAGGGTGCATGTAGGAGTTGTTTGCCACAGAAATTTCACCTCATACAATCTTTTTTTTACATTTTAGTTATTGGTACCTGCATCTGTTATTTATATGGCATGCAGCTTTTTAGATTGAGATCAATTTTCACCCAATCATATTGTCTTTCCTTCTATAGTGCTCACTTCTTCTGGAACTTTATGACCAACAAGTAGTGGCAAAAAGTGTAACAAATACATATTCTTGGTTGCATTGCCGCCAATGGTTTTCCGTGAAGCAAAGTCCGGGGGTATAAAGTCCATTATGCTGCATAGATTATTGACTTTAAAGTTAAAGGTACGAAACGGACTTTGTAAAAAATTGTAATCAAAGTATTTGCGCTTGCAAATGAACTGTGCAATAGCCAACTGCAGTTCATAGGCAATTATGCTCTGTCCAAGGTCATGGGTTGGGTCTGGTGGTAGCATTCGTGTAACATGGACCAAGTGTAGGCTATTGGGAGGGGAATTATTTTTGATGCCATAGGTTGAACATGAAGCATCACCTTGTGAAATCATTTGAACCTGTTGATCATAATTTTCTTGGCAATGTAATTCAAAGTCAGTTGCATCAACTTGATCATCCTAAAAAATACTGAAACTTGTTATACACATAAGTTATGTAAATGTCTATGAGGCTGTGATTCAGGAGCATTGATGGTAGAATTTTTGTAACTTGAATTCCCGTGCTTGCTCAGAATAAAAAAAAAATTGTTTGGTCAGTTTATATCATTATAATTCTATAGCTAAAAACAGTCAAAAAAGAATTACACTGTGATCAAATTCAATAACTACTCCTATATGGTGCCTGACCAGCACAGGGTCACTGTACCTGCATGGATGAGCTGGTGATCAGGCAAAAGCAGCAACCACGCAAGATTGTTGGGGCAAAACTTTCACAGAATCCACCAACAGCATGAGCTGCGAAGATTAACAGTAAGCAACCCATATACTCACAATTAGGTTTAATGTAACATTTTACCCGCAAGATTATCCGCACATAGACAGACAGCAGTGCCATAAACGATGCGATCAAGTTTTTTAACAAATAAAAACCATCATTTTCTAGTATAACAAGATCAAACAATATTTGTTGCATAATCTGGGCGAGTCCACATGCTTTCACTGCTGAACTTGAACAAAGTGCCAACAATCATATATTTTGGAGACATCCCCGATATTTCCTAGGCAGATTTCCAATAAAAGGCACACATTTTTCATCCCCTAGCATAGATTCCTATGGGATTAACTGCTGTCCAAACGTCAGTGTAACAGAAAATTCACATATTATATGGATCATTTGTTTTAAAATTTACTAGTTTAGAGTAACTGCCACTGTTGAAGTCCGCATAATCAAATTTTTCACCTTAGTAAAAGCATATTAGTGGTCATTTGTAGAGGTAAGTAGAGGTAAGGGAATGGGAGAGAGGTAGTAGAGGTAAGGGAATGGGAGAGGTAAAAAACATCTCCCAACCTGCAGACCTATACTTGAAATATAAAAAGTTGATCCATGCCAACCTGACTTTTTTTTTTAAATATCAGATTTAAGCTTTTAGCCACAAAATGGTGTTTTCACAAATTCCCCTTTTTCCAATGAATAGTTTATGAAATATTGGTTAAGCCACTCTACCCTATTTCTAGTTCAGGTTCCTCATATGCCCCTTTGGAAAACTATCAGTTTTGAATCTACAAAATTCAACCACTGTCCAAATAAGAAACCACTGGTGGAATCACTGTTGCACATTGTGACTAACCTTGATTGTCCACATCAAATTTTGTGAGAACATTAGTATTTTCGAACGAAATGGTAAGATCAGGAATGATTGGTACATAAGCCATGGAAAATTTCTTGCCATCTTTTGATACCATGTTGATATCAACTGCAAAATATAGCAATGAACATATGACAAAAACAAGACGGAATTGAAGCATATGTCATACTTGGGGACACATGAGGCAAATTTCTAGTGAAATAATTTTGGCGAAAACGGGATGAGCTAAGCAAATTTCGAAAATTTGTTGAAGATGATAGCAAATCAGGATAATCAACTTTTAGATCTGTGTTGCTGATTGATCATAAATATTCTTTTGAGTAGTTAGTGGATAAGGCATGCAATTCCAGGAATGTATCGAATATTTCCTGTATGGCAGTTTCAGGAACATGCCAGATAACTTGCATTTTTAAGAAAAAAAATGCTAATGATTTTTCAAATTTATCTGGTGTAACATTTGGTTCCACACTTTCAGCAGATAAGGTTGTTTGCTGAGAATCATTGTGATAAGCATGGCCACTATCCCTTTCTATGCTCTCAATTGTGCGACTTTCATTCATATTGGGTACAAAAACTTGTTATATCTAATCACTATACTGATTGTGTGAGCGGCACATATGACTCGACCATGTACCAACATTACTCATACAAAAATTGCACTTATCAAGACACAAATTGATGTTTTCTTGGTTTAATCGTATATGAACATTTTTCAAATGAGACAGTAACTCCCCAATGGACAAAAATTTTTTACTGTCATCTATATGAACCAGTGAACAGTAGAAACAATTAAAAACGGGACAACATGATGATCTGATTTAAAGTGAACATTTCCCAAATGGGATGTAGGTTTTCTTAAGCTTTTGACTTTGATTGAACAGTTGCTTTCATGACAAACAAAAATTCTTTCAGTAAGATGAAAAATACAGTAGTGTTGGCAAATATTCCTTCTGGAAACACTTATTCCACAAAGTTTGCACTGGAAATCCGACATAGTACAATTCAGTAAGTAAAAATTGCAATGAATGCTACGAAAATCAAAACATGATATGTAATATGAAGTGTCTGAAGTACGAGTACCTAAACTCATTAGATCATTTGATTATACAGGGTGGCCCAAAAGAACGAAACTGCTCTAGACCTTAATAACTTTCGAACCCATGAAGCTTTTTAGATGCGATTTCTTTTACTGCATACTGTAGCTATCTGGCAAAGTACATGCAAAGTGTCAATGCTGTAAAACAATTGTAAAATTAGTACTTGTAACAGCAAGAAGACTATAAACATGACTCTTCCAGTGTCAAAAATGAAAAAAAAACCAAAATATGTTCCTCAGATTAGAAGAAGTAGTCTAACTAACTCTATGAGACAGAAAAAATGCATGAAAAAAGCTTTTTTCGTTAAAAAGTTGTATATGTAACAGTTAAAAAATTGAAAAAAAGGGGAAACATTGTTTTACACCAACGTTTTTTTTATGCACGGACTTGAGTTTTTTAGTCATTTCTAAGCAGCCACTCAGTGTAAACTAACCAAAATTGGCGAGTTTCTTGCCAGATAGCTACAGTATCTAACAAAAGAAACCATATTTGAATAACTTCAATCATTCGAAAGTTTTTAAGGTCTAAAGTGATTTCGTTTTTTTGGCCCATGCTGCATGATTATACATTTGGGAGGGGATCAGTTGATGATGACCCATTTCCTATTTGAGATGATGTGTTCTGTTTACTGGCCAAGATGAATCATTAGGAATATTTGAGTTATTTGCAGATAGGGAAAAATTTGTTAAAATAAGCTTTTTTGTAGCAAATGACTGAGTTCGTTTGATTGTGTGAATACAAATGTCACAATAGTTAATGATTCTGGAAGTAAATTGACCGTTCAATATGATAAAGTCATGAACTTTAGACAGCACTCGCCAGATCAGGTGGGACCCCCCCTCAACATTTTCCAAAGAATGCAAGTTGTTGGCCGTAAATAATGGCTAATAAGCTATGCTAACACATTATTTCCACAAGTTGCCACTGCTATGTATTGGGCAAGATAAGCTGAGATGCTTATTATAAAGATATTCTCTGGAAGCAGCCCTTCTGAACTTATTTGCCCCAAGAACGAACCCCAAAAAATAAGTAAGATAACCTAAAATATGATACTGACCCACAAAAATTCACATTCAATCCATTGGAAAGGTGCTACATGTGCAGACATGCAAACATAACTTTACTCAATTTTCCTGGACTTTGAACAAAATCAATTCTCAACCCTCCTTCACATTTACTTCACAGGCCAAAAAACTCAATTTTTGATAAGAAATTTGCTTAGTCCACTCAAAAATTGTAGTATCTAACAGATTTTGGTAGAAAGGCAGCATTTTCATTCCAAAGGGGTATTGTTATGCCAAAATCCATGCAAAATCAAACATTTTCCTCTATTGACCCTTGACCATAGATGCACATAGAGGGGGGGGTAGAGGGCGACTAAACTCTCCCCCAGCCCTGAAACCCTGGATACCCCCCTGGCCTGTGAAAAAAGTCAATCAGGCTCCCGGACTTTTTAAAATCAAGAAAAATTTGAAAAAATACAGGTTTTTTCTGCAGAAAATTTTCAATTAATCCAAAATTTTTCCAAAATGGGTTTTTTGCACACTGACGTCCCCGACCTCAAAAAATTCTTCACGTTCATATCTGCCCTTGACCCCTTAAAAACTCTATTCATGTCAATTTCATTGGCTTGATTCCATATTTATGTCCCTATAATGATTGTAGTTCCACTAACAATAATTCTTGAACAGCAGAGAAGGATGGTCAAATTAATTTTTGATTAAAATTTCCAGGTTTTAGACTGTATTCCACATTACCAAAAAATTAAGCCTTCTGACCGCCTCCCACACATTTTCCACGCTCTTTCTACACATTTCTCTAAATTAATTCCTTCCATATTCAGAGGAAACACATAATTCTTCCCATATTCAGAGGAAACACCCATCACATTCACATGAACTGTGTATGAAACTTTGAATGCAAATAGCTTCAGGCTTCAAAGTCTCTTGTTAGCCGTCCAAAATAATCAATAATACTCACAGTACAGTATTAATCCTTTCAAATGTTTCCGAAAGTTATAGCCTTCAGCCAGAATACAGCTTTTAGGCAAGCAAAAGTTGTGTTAAGCCTATTTAACATTTACAATGACATTTATTATGTAACAATAACGCAATTTTTTTGTGTTGTTATGACATATATCATATTGTGACCAATATTAACGCAACTTTTTTGAGTAATAAGTTTAACACAACTTTTTTTGTGTTGATTCGACCGTTCATTTTTACAGTGATTGCTTTTCACAACAATAATATCTGATGATAATGAAAATGTCTATAATCATCACTTAATTCCTGATTGATTTTTATGTGGAAAACACAAAAATCTATGAGAAAGCAAAAAAAATTTGAAGCAAGAGAAAATACCCCAAATTTTATACAAAAGAGTGAAATTGATAGATCCACTTCTTTACTGGCAAGTAACTGACCAGTAAATTTAATATGACATTTAGATACATCTGATTCAAGATACATTTATATTCGATTTTTTACTGAAGCATTTGAATTTTATGTGCTGAACCCTGGAAAGTTTCCATTTCTTCGACTGAATTTTTGATACTTTCTGATTTCTACTTAAATTTCTCTCCTTTGCACATCAATCCAATCTTTTGCCACCTAAAAATATAACATTGGCATAAACTCTAAATGTTTAGAATCTTCAATCTCAATGAGCCAACTATGGGATCATTGTAAATCTGATCATGGTGATAAATGTCCATTGCAAAACTTGGCACTCCCTATCAATGTGGATAAGATCAGTACATGGTTTCTGACTGGGCAATTTCCTAAAGTGATAGCCAGAATCAAACATCACATCATGGCTCCCAAACTCAACCATATGCGGCTGAGATACCAGTAATGATTCACAATTTTGACACAAATGTTTTGAATGATGAGTACACAAATGTTTTACCTTAAAACGTCCTAACAGTGCCTACAAATGCTTTCTCATTATTAAAACTCTGCTTCAAACTGTCCAGTAGCTTGCAGCAAACAGATTTCCAGACTTAATCTCAGACTTGATAATATAACACAACACTTACCACAACAGATTGTAGGATTACATTTTCTGCCTTCTAAATCTTGGCACACCATTTCTATACCATGTAGAAATAACTGGCTTGCATAAGGTCAATGGGGAGGCTAAAGTCACGGAATTGAATCTTTTAAAAACTTCAATTTCTGATTGAGTCCTAATGGCAGTGCCAATATGCCTCAAATTTAGACAGTTTGATCAGGTTATTGTATGAAAAAGTGTTTTTTCCAGTACTTCAGTTGAAAAGAATGATAAATGAAAAGCACGCCATAATTCACTAGTCTGGCTGATAACAGAGACGTGGGCAGTCCAATTTTGAGACAATTTGAGATTTTTTGCTTAAGTGTTTTGTTGCGTTTTTGCTATTTGTAGTTTTGGTATCTGTCATAATTATCTGGCATCATTTTCTTATCTTGTCATACTTTGACTCTTTTTCTATCTTCTTTTGAATTTAAATGACAAATGAAGAATGAGAATAGTAGCCTCTAGTCAACCATGCACTTGAAAAATGTTTGAGTTAACTTGTTTTTTTGAAGCTCTAAAATGACACATATCTTACAGTATGAACACATTACATGATGTGCAAGTGCAGGTGATACATTCCTTACAGTTTTATCACATAATATGTTCATTGTTCATTCCTGACACCACATTGAAAAATGTTGCTTCTTGCATAGCACTTTCTATGTTGGCACTACTTTTTGCCAATACAACACTTTCTGCATAAAGACTAAGCATAATATGTTGTCTATTGTTTATGTGTAGACCTTTGTAAATACTAGAAGCTCTCAGTTTGATTTCCATAATTTCTATAGCACAGACAAATAGATATGAAGAAATAGGGCAACCTTGCCTAAGTCCTCTTCTGAGTTGAAATTTCTTTGTGCCATGTTTTCCGGCGATTCACTAGAGCTTTGACTAAAATGTTGTAATCAATATTCAGGAGAGAGATAGGTCTACAATTTTATAAAAATTCTGTGTTTTTGCCTTAATTTCGAAATGAATGTGATAACACTATGCCTTGGAGAAGGTGTCAGTTGTCCAGTTCCAGAGAATATTCCAAAGTAGGAATGAGTAGATTTTTGACCCAATCCATGAACAACTTCGAAAAACTCACTGCTAAATGATCATCACTTGGACTCTCATTAATTTTCGTTGTATCAATACTTTTC
Source organism: Romanomermis culicivorax (assembly GCA_963922205.1). Lineage (NCBI taxonomy): Eukaryota > Metazoa > Nematoda > Enoplea > Mermithida > Mermithidae > Romanomermis > Romanomermis culicivorax. The sequence goes on from CAWUHX010000456.1 coordinate 44,241, forward strand.
TTTGTCTTCTGTTATATCTTCATCAAGTATCTGTTGCTATCATTCAAGGCTACCTTTTGCCATATTTATCAACTAATTATTTGACTTTCATTCCTTCCATTGTATATTTTCCTTTCGCCTCTCTCATAGCTGGCAATACTGCTTTGACTTTATATTAGGGTTGTCCCGGGGCAGACATTTTAGCCGGGGCCAGGGCAGCTGCCCCGGTGCCGGGGCCAGGGCAGACATATGATACAATATGATAGTACATACTTACGTGCATAAATAGCATATATGAATAAAATTTTTCTCTTGGTGCACAACATGCTTTTGTTCAGATGCTATATTTAGCTCTTGACTACATTGTCAAAAGAAACAGCAATAAATATTATTCCAAATTTTTGATTGTGCTATACTTTTAGTTTAGACATAATAATGGACTCATTGATATGGAATTATTTCACGATCAGTCGAGACGATGAATCAAAGGTTCATTGTAATACGTGTCAGAAACTAATAAGCCGAGGAGGAAAAGATCGTCATGGGTGGGGCCACAAAGGAATGAGACATCACCTGGCCACTCATACATCACAACAAATAGAGTTTCAAAAATTGCAGAAGGCTCGAGATAAAGAAAAGTTGGATGAGAAGAACAGCCAGAAAAATATTGTTTCTGCTCAAAATCAAAAAACTTTGGAAGATTTATTTGTCAGAATTTGGGATATTAATGATAGTCGAGCCCAAAGAAAAATAAAAATTATTGCTGAATTTATTTGCGTTGGCCAACAGCCCATCAATATTGTTGATAACGAAGGATTTTTGCGATTATTGAAAGACTTTGAGCTGAAATTCAAATGTCCAAGTCGACACTACTTTGCAGATAAAATTTTGCCTTCGATATATGAATCTGTGAAAAAGAAAATTGGAAGTGAAATCGATAAAGAAACTGGCTTGGTATTCACATGCGATATATGGTCATCGGCAGCCGTACAAAGCTATATAAGCCTCACTTGCCATATTTTGGACGAAAATTTTGTGAGAAAAGAATTTATATTATGTTGCTCAGCATTTCCTGGGGAGCATACTGCTCTTAGAGTAGCCGAAAAAGTTAAAAGCCTTCTTCAAGAATATGATGCCGACAACAAAGTTCACCTGATCTTGCGTGACGGTGGCAGGAATATGGTAGCTGCTTTTCGTGATTATGACATTCCCAGTGTTTCCTGCCTAGCTCATGTTCTTCAAAATGTGGTTCATGAAGGTATCATGAAGGGTGAAAATGTCGTTACAAAGTTATTGGCAGCCGGAAAAAGATTAGTTGGTCATTTTCGCCATTCTCCCAAATGCACTGAAAAGCTGAATCATTTCCAAAAATCGCTGGATTTTCCAGAACATAAGTTGATCCAGTCAGAGCCCACCCGGTGGAACACTGATTATTATATGCTGGAACGTTTACTAGAGCAGCGAATGCCAATTTACAATGCTTTGATGGATATCGGTAAGTTCTATGCTATGAATGAAAAAATGAAAAATTCTCTCTTCTAAGCTTGAAACAAATGAACCAGAATAGACATTTTTCTTTTTCTGACATTTCTATCTTTTAGGCGAATTATCATTCAATTTACGAGATGACCAATGGACGTTGGCCTCACATGTCGTTTCATTGTTGAAACCCTTTGAAGAAGTAACAAGAAAACTAAGCGACCAAAAATCATGTATTTCCGAAATTATCCGCTTCGTCGAAATTTTGAAGCGAGCGATAAACACATCCCTAGAGGATGAATATTTAGTTACGGCTAAACGAAAATTGCTAGAAAGTAAAATATATCTCCTCAATTTAAACTTATCCACATCTTATGAATCAAAATTTTTAGGTCTGGGTGAGCGTACCAACGATTTTTTTAAAGATTCGAATTGCCTGCTAGCTACAGCCCTCGACCCACGTTTCAAATTTAAATTTTTCGATGAAACTATCCGTTGCAGGTGAAAAAGGTAGGCAAAGTTTGTTGAAGACTTATTTCTTGTTTTCCAGAGTCAAAAACGAACTGCACTCTAAAATACTGGATTTGAAGATCCAGCAGCAGGATGATGCAAACTACGAGCCATCGATACCGGAGAAGAGGAGGAAAAATAATGAAGAGCCCGGCACTTCTTCAAGTTTTGACACTATCCTAAATGTGTGTTAACTACTGTTGAGAAAGGTTAACAGTATTTCTTAAACAGTATTTCTTCCAGGAAATTGTTGGTTCAAATTTGGACCAAGAAAGTCCAGCATCGAATCACAAATCAATGCTTATTTGGGTGAGGATAATAGATTAAATCATAAACTGCATGAAAATTTGCATAATTGATTTTCCATGCAATTTCAGCTGAAAAATTGAGCGTTGATGGAGATATCTTGGATTTTTGGTGGTGTAAAAAGAATGTTTATCCGTATTTATCGGCAATGGCCAGAAAATATTTAGCTGCACCACGGACTAGCGTACCTAGTGAAGGACTCTTCAGTTTGAGTGGACTTATATGCTCCGATAATCATACACGGTTATCACCTGACAGGCTCGAAATGCTTGTTTACTTGTCAAAAAATTTACGTATATTGAATTATCAATATTAGAGGTATAAAATTTGTTGTGATCTCATTGTGTTACAGAATAAAAATTAATCTATTGAGTACTTTTATATGAAATCCTTTAGTTAAACTTCGATTCTACCTAATCTATAATTTGAAGCATTGTTAGAATTAATTAAAGCACCCAAACAATGCAGTTTGCCCCGGCCCGGGGCCGGGGCAGCTGCCCCGGCGCCGGGGCCGGGGCCGGGGCTTGGGACAACCCTACTTTATATTTATTTGCTTGAAGAGGATAACTCAAATCCATTTGTTCCTCAGTTGCTTGAATACTTTCAAGCAGAGTTTTGCTGAGGACTGAGTAGGGTTACACTTTTATGATCACAAGGTAGTATACTGACTTTTTCACACTTAATACATTTGTTGATCAATATTTTAGAAACAAAAATATCATACAATTGGCATTTTACTTTTATTGTGTTTTTAAACATTGCTGGTTAAGATGTTCCAATGAAATAACATCCATCAGATCATGATCTGTTGTATATGCAGCTAAACTGATCACCAATTTCTTTCTTAGTACAACCTGCAGTTCCTGTATTGTTGGCCATCTTAGGATCTGATGCTATACACATGTCACATCCAAGCAACATTGGCAGATCCTTTGTGTTGAACAGTTTCAGGCAATCAAAGGTATCATCCATAATTTGAGTTGTTTTTTCTGATACTGAAGCATATAAGCTAGCTAGGATAAATTTTGTCTCATTTGTTTTCAATTGCGAGAAAATTCTTCAGCCTTGATCATTCATGTCAACTTCATCTATTTTGTATGGGAATGTAAAAATTGCTGTTCCCCTTCAGTTTGCGGATAGTTGAAAAAATTATGCTCTATTAAAAAATTAGGCTCTATCTACATAAAAAAATTACACCACTTCACCACATATATTTGTTTTTTTGTTCCATTGTCCTGATAGAATGTGTTGCTTGTACAAATATTATGTCATATTCTGATTTTTGGATAAGAAATGATGGACTTCTTCTCTACCTCATTCTGGTATAAACATTTCCTATTGAAGGTAAAAATAGCTAGATTATAGCTCATAAACAGTATTATGCACTACAGTGCCTAGTTCCTGGAAAATAATGGTAAACAAGGAATTGGTGTTTCTGAAAAACTAATGAATATATTTGAGATAACTAGCAAATGTCCAACAGTAGTTGGATCACAGAGTTCCTAGACCAAGCTCAAACATTGATTACCCAATGCAGGGAGCATTGCATATTGCACTTATTGTGGGAAATTTCGAAATTTTAATGACAAATTATACTAGTTTCTCATGTCACTAACATGGGAAGTGATTAACAGAAAGAAAATACAATACATGAAGATGTTCCATCCTAATGAAATTTTTTTTTGTCACACCAAATCATTTCTTAGTCTCTTTGCTTGAGCACTGCTCCTTGTGATACAATTGATCCTTGGTTCCTTTTTCAGATGTCAAACCCACTGCTATCATAGTATCTGGACAACAATCTTTATTGAATTTTCACTCCTCTAGGGTTAACAGCTGTGAATAAAGGACAAAGAATTTATAGAACTATCTGAAAAGTTATTAGTTCACTTTTTTGTACAAAAATTTATTTGTTCCTTATTTTCTGATTCTAATATCAACTAATTTTGCTCAGTTCCTCAACTATTGTTATGATTTTCATTTCATTACCCATATCTGTTTTGCTTATCCATGTTTTTTCTTATTTTACCTGAGTATTGATGAAACTAATTTGAATGGAGGTGTAAGATGGGGAGAAATAGAAGGCCTAGCAGTTTATTAACAAATTTGCATAGGAGAGAAAAGGTAACTTTGTTGAATTAGTGCCTGATTCATTCTGTTACAGGGTGTTGGCAATTTTTTTCTATTGTGAAAATTGCTAAAATATTTTGGAATATTGTGTTATTGAATTTTGTGTTATGATGGAATGGGATACAATATGTTCATCGAAATTTGGCAGCTGATCAGGCAATGTGATTACCTTGAGTACTTGCTGGTCAGTGACAGCATGGTCGACAAAATAATGATACCACACTGTGCGACGATAGCAGTTTCTGGCGCCGATCTTGTGTTGATCAAAAAAATTGTTAACATCGTCCTCAATTTGCTGATAATCAACATTATTTTACACATTGGCATTAACAACTTGTCAACCTTCAGAGAAACCTACAAGGCCAGCAGGATAGATGGCATGGCACATTGTACAGAGCTCAACATGAATGCCGTATAAATTTAGAAAAAATTGCTCAATTTAAAATCTTGTAGCATGCATATGAGAATTTTTTCAGTTGGGGAGCAAGCTCATACAATTTGGTCGAGCATGTTAGGGCAACACGAAAAGCAAATTATAATACCAGTACGGTTGCCAAGGACTGGATCCATTCAATTGGAAGAGTAAAATTTATTTTTATTCACTTCAGGATTGTACTGAACCCTGTCATTTTCCTTTCTGAAAAACTGCTATTATATCTAGATTTAAACAATAGTGCTTTTTTAACTGGAAAGATAAATGTTGCAATTAATCCATTGAAATTAAAATATTCTCTTTCAGTGAAGTCACAAAAATTGGTGAAGTTATTGTAAGGCGATGAAAGGGGATAGTGCCATCTATCATTGTATTGAATCAATCATGAAAACTTAAGGGCAAATTCTATTTCAAAGGCAATGGTTTTCATTCAAGTTGACGTGGAAAGCAACATTTGAGACTATTTAATGTTGACATTGAATAGTCTCCCAAGAGGGGAAATGAACAAAAATGTTTTTTGAAAATGCATTTTCATTTTCAAATAAAAGGTGATTAAATTCGTTTTAAGTTGAAGCTTTTAGAATCTTATCAAAGAAAACAGATGATGAGATTTTTTGTATGAGTTTGAGGGTAAAATTTAGTCCAACTAAGGATGATTGGCAAATATGTCCTGAAACTACACCAAGACTCATCAAACTGCAACAGCCATTAATGGTGCCATCAAATGCTTGTTCATTATGAAGGATTCATTCAACCTCAGTGTCCTCAAGACAAATTGGCTGGAAATTTTCGGTTCACTCCCACCACATCTTTGAACCCTACACCAAAAGTCAAAATACTACCCCTTCCCCACTAGGAAAAAAAGTAGGTTTTTTGGGAAAATTTTCAGTTTTTTTACTTCTTTGGGATTTTTGGGAACCCACAAAGAGACCCCCATCCCTAAATTTGTGGTTCACCCTCCCAACTTAGTTGAACACTATACCCAAATGTTCTACCCCCATCAACTGAAAAAAATTTCGAAAAAAGCAGGTTTTTTTGGGAAAATTTTCAGGTTTTCAATTGTAAGACTCCTCCCCAGATATTTGGGCATTCCCTTGTAACTATACGGACCTCTTACAGATATGTGTTATTGTGCATGTTTTATGCTTAGCCTCAGAGGTCCAACTAGTTGGGGAGGCAAAGGCATAAACCCAACATTTTAAGGTAATTTTAGTTGTCACGAAAAAATTAGGCAATGAAGGAAAAATTCTCTAGACATTAACAAGTAAGAATTTGGGAAATGAAAATACAACCAACACAGGTTAGTTCTCTATGGATATATATATATATGTCTCAGGAATACCTGTAATTAGAGGGGGACATCCCCTACTTAGTGGAACCCTATGTACCCAAATGTGAGGAACCCCCCAACTCTAAAAAATTGGGGAAAAGTGGTTTTTTATGTAAATTTTAACATTTTTTTGGCACTTTCTGGTACCCCCAAAGTTTTGGGAATTTCTGGACACCCTAGTTAAAATTTGGGGTGTACCCTCTCGCCATACCTCTTATAGGTATGGTCTCAGGCAATATTACTGCATCTGGTTCACACCCATCCTATAATGTTTTAGACACTTGAACATAGTGAGTTATTGGGAGGGGAATAACAGGGGAGACTTAAGCTTAGACTCACACTTAGGCTTCTGCTCTAAGCATAAGCCAGACTGCTGTATGGGGAGGGGTATGAGGGGGGTATTAACCCTATCTGTACGGCCGAAAATTGATTACTAGATGCTTAACTTGGGGAAAAGTTGCCTATTTAGTGGATGCTTAGCTACACCACCCCACAGAATTTAAAATTTATCCCTACCAGAAAACCGGACCTTGGGGACCTATAGCATAAGCCCTGCCCTGCTGATCCTCTTCCAATAACCCACCATGCTCATATGTGTACATTGTTATAAATTGAGTGTAAAAATAGCAATTGCAATATACAATCATAGACAAATTACATTAATTAAAACTAAGGATGGTGTTTTGAAAATTGAATTCAGTTTCTATCAGAATGAAAATGTGGTCTTGCTATTTCAAAATGAGAAGTCAGCAAACAAGCTAATATTTTTAATTTTATTCAAAATTATCCAAATTCACTACAGTCTGTGCGAAAGTAAAAAAGCAAAAACAAATATGAAATTGCATCACCACATGTTTTTTTTCAATTCAGAAATTTTACAAAATACAGATCCTTTAACAGCAAAACATTTTGTTTTACATCTGCCTGATGGAAAATGGATTTTTGTCAAGCAGTTTATCATGCTGAGCTTGGACAAAGGAAAAGTAAGTTTTTTCTAGAATTGAGATTTTTTGTTCCTAAACAATGGATTGATTAAATGTGTAGCATAAAAGTGATGAAAAAATGTTATTTTCAATAGTTTGATCAAAACGAGCAAGTGAAAAGATTTATTATGACAACATCAAATTGTTCAATCATTGAACATGTGAAGGATAATTTCTGGGGAATCTGTAGAAAATAAAAATTGCATAAATATGAAATCAAAATGTGCATTTGTAAATATTTTTCGGTCCCCATGGGTGTGGCCACAACATGTTGGGAAGTATAAGTGAGACAATACAAAATCAATCATTTCCTGATTACTTTCTAATTGGGGACAGTTTAGTCCACAACATTCAACTGACAACATCATTGGTATTTGCATTCTAGGGAGTGGTTTCGACATGGTTTTCATGATTGCAGAAATTGTATCCAACATGCCTCAGAAGGGCATGATTTTGCACGTTTGGTCGAAGGACTTAGGGCTCGTAATGGGTGCATATATAATTCCAATATGGTAGAAAATTGCAGAAGATTTGATGTAAATTAGATTTTAAAATTAATATCATGGTTTGCTTAGTGCAAAATCTTGTCCAATTTCAAAACAAATGTACCTGATTATCAATGCATGCAAACTGACACTGAAAGTATATATTTGTCCCTGTCAGCAACTAGCCTTGTTGAATTGGTAAAACCAGAGCTAAGGGATGAATTTGAGAGAATTTGTTCAAACTGGTTTGTTATGTCAAAAGAGACCAAAAGAACACCAAATATATTGAAAGTAGAATAAACAGGAACAGCTATATGCTGTTTGACAGCCAAAACATACCTGGCTGTTGACAAGGTTACTGGTCAGCAAAAAGTCACTAGGAGAGGTTTAATGAAAAAGTTGAATGTTCAGCTTTGATTTTTATAGAAATGAAAGCAGACATGCAGGCCAAGAATTTTTCAGGGGGGAGGATCCCTTGACCTTTTTACCAGAGGATAGGAGGGTGGGTTAGCAAAAAACCATAAAAAAGTTCTGCAAGCCTGTTTCTCATACAAAATATGCACAAAGATCATCAAAAAGCTGTCTTGAAAAAAGTTCAAGGGGAGTGTTAGACTTTTTTGGCCAGGGGGGGATGGCCAGGGTGTTTGGTATGGGGGTTTACCCCCCCTTACCCCCTATGTGCATGTATGATTGAAAGTTCATATTACCCTGAAGGACCCAATTGACTAAATAATGAATAAAATTTCAGGGTGCAATCTCAAATGGGTTTTTACATTTTTCAGAAATATGGCCTCAATCCAGTTATTCCATGATTCAAGGTACCCATAAACCCAAAATTCTGTGATTTTGTTATATGATACTTATGGCTCCAAAAAAGTAAGTTTAAAATGTTTACCCTCAGCGTAACTCTTATTTGAATTCTCCTTTTTAGACCCTCCCATCTGCAAAACTTTCCCTATTCATCTTTGAATCAGACCTTAAGGATATGGAGCTCGATTGGACATTTGACTGCCATATTGCTGCAATTTTTTAGCTTTACCCACCTGGGAATCTCATCATAGAGACTTCTGTTTCAGTATGATTTCTACATATTGTTCTATTGTGAAAGTTTTATTCTTCAGATGAATTACCTGGTTATGTCCAAACATCGGAGGGTGGTGAGTGCTGCATTCAAATGTAATTTTTTTGCATCAAGATTGGATCAGCAGATGAAATTCAATGAAAAAACAGCCATGACAACAGCTTTCAGGCTGCAAGATGAGCGAGTGAGCACAGGATATGATTTGTTATACAATACTTATGACCAAAACAATATTCTTTTAAATTTGGATTGAGGCACAGTTCCTGGGATTTTTAGGGTGCAAAGGTTTCTGATCATGGGGAACTGGATGGACATGAATCATTTTACACAGGAAAATTATCCTTAGTGTAAACAAATATTTCAAACAATCATTTCCAAACAGGGGTGATCATGTTGCATGCACATCATCTCATGCTATCACACCTGTATTTGAGGAAGGGCATTAGGGCACTCCTCAATCTGATTGAATGCATACCCAAATGTTGGTACCCATCCTCAACATCCAGTTATACCCCTAATCATCAGCCCAACTTAAAACATTGGTAAAAAAAGACCAAAAAGTGTCTTTTTTGATCATTTTTTTAATGCTAAAATTTTTTTTGGGAATTTTCAAAAAATTCGATTTTTTCAACATTTTTATTGGCCTACAGTTCTAGACAATAAAAAAATGGGAAAATTCCAACATGGCCAAGAAAATTTTGACATGTTCCATTACATTGCCAACAAATTTATGCAAAAAAACACCAGTTTATTGTAAATTAGTTAGAAAATTTTATATTTGCTACATGTGTAATCAAACATTTTAAAATTAATTGATAATTTGAAAGTTCAATCTTAGCAACTGTGGAACTTTGAGTCAATATTTGAGGTTAAATTTTCCACATTTTGCCCCTTGAGCAAATTAATTAAAAAAATTTGAATTTACAATGTGTATAATTGAGCATTTTGAAGTACATTAAAATTTGGAAACTTTGATTTCCAGTTCAAAATTTTCAATCAAACTATGACTTTACATTGGACACAAAACCAAATGATTGAACAAACTGAAATAAAAGTGTAAACTGCATCTTTCAAAACTACCATCAAAAATTTAAAATTTGGAAGATGAAATTTAATAGATCAAAATAAAAATTGCCAGAGCTTGATTCTGTGATTTCACGAATTTAAACACGTTAAATTTGAGGTCAAATTTTGCACATTAAGGTTTTTGTGTAAATGCTGGACAGATCCATGTAAAGTTCAAAGGATTGTAAAAATACATAAATTCCTCTAGAAAAAACAATACAATTTCACACAAGACCAAACTCGGTTCTCCAAGTTGAAAACTATAAATGATGACTTCTGGAGAACTTCTAAAGACAATTTTAGCATATTTTTCTAGATTTTAGTCAAAATTTTCCGAAATGCCAAGTTTTTTTGACGAAATCACTGATAATATTCTATATGACTGAACGATCATTGCATATAGAGAGTGGGGTTGGTTACCTCGAAAAATGGAGCACAACAGAATCCTGTCACATTCCCACGGTACAGGAATAAGGATGGACGAATTCGACTATGATTGCATGGAGAATGGGTATCAGTTGTTCAAAGTGTTTTTTGCTGAGAAAATTTACTTTCCTTAGGTAAACAGTATGAGAAAAATGGGAAAACATTCCATATGCAACTCTTTACTCACATTCATTATGCATGAAACAGACCCCTTGGAGGCGAAATGTATGGCCAAACACATTTGGAGCCCAAATGGGGACTCAGAAAAGAAGTGGATAATGTTTAGCCTTGACTAACGTAAGGTTTTTTTCTGAATTAAATTAGTTTTTCAGCAATTTGAAATATGAATTTAGGAGTGTAGAAGGTTTTTTAAAATAGCAAATTGCTCGGGAACTGTTGGCTGAAAATGTGGTGCTTGATGATCAATTTTCGACATTTTTCAGCACCATCAGCATTGTCCCATACAAGAATTTTTACAGTCAACGGGCAATAAAAATATTGTCGAGTTAGTGTCTGATTAGTTTTGGGGCGTTGGTAAATTTTTCTATTCCTAAATTTGCTAAAATATTTTGGAATATAATTTTTTCAAAATTTTTTGGCCACGATGGAATAGGATACAATATGTCCAGCCAAATTTGGTGCCTGATCAGGCAGCACAATTATGCAGGATACCTACTGGTCAGTGACACCATGGTCAACAACATAACACTACCAAACTGTGCAGCGATAGCACTTTCTGGCATCGATCTCTTGTTGATCGAAAAAATTGTCAACATCCTCCTCAATTTGCCAATGATTGGCCTTATTTTACATGACAGCATAAACAATTTGTCAATGCTCAATGGAAGGTACAAGGCCAACAGGAAAGACAGCATCACAGATTGTACAAAGCTCAACATGAATGTGGTATAAATATAAAGAAAGTTGCTCAATTTAAAGTCTTGTAGCATGTGTATGAGAAGTTATTTTTTTCAGTCAGCAAGTGAGCTTGTACATTTCAGTTGAGCTATGTTACAATAGCATAAAAAGCAAATCATATCAGCAATATTGCCGAGGACTGGATCCATTCAATTGGAAGAGTAAAACTCATTTTTATTGACTTTAGGATTGTAGTGAACCATCATTTTCTTTTCTGAAAAACTACTATTATCTACATTTAAAAATGATGCATTTTTAACTGGGAAGATAAATGTTGTGATTAATCCATTTGAAGTTGGAATATTTTTTTCAGTAAGGTCACAAAAATCGGTGAAGCCATTGTACAGCGATGAAATGCGAAAGTGCCATCAATTGTTGTATTCGACCTGTCGTAAAAACTCAAGAGCAAGTTGTATTTTGAAGATGACGGCTTGCATTCAATCAGACACAGAAGGCATCGTTTTAAGGTGTATTTAACCTCAGCCTTGGATAGTTTCCAAATAGGAAAAATGAATGCAAATGTATTTTGAAACTGCATTTTCATTTTCGAATATAAGGTGCTCATATATGTTCCAAGTTGAGGCCTTCAGATTCTTATCTAAGAAAGAAGAAGATAGAATTGTTTGTTTGAGTATGAGGAAAAAATTTAGTTTAACTGTGAATGATTGTGCTGAGTTAAATTGTATTTTATTCAATCTTTTCCTATCCAATCAAATCAACCTGGAGAAAAGAGGGGGGAAATTGTTTCTGAATGAAAGTGCTCCCCACACCCCTGCATTCTTTTTTTTAATATGGGGGGGGGCTTTGCACCCACACCCTTGCAATATATATTCTTGTCTGTATATAGTCCTGAAAGTGTTCATAATTATCTTTTTTTTGAGCTCAAAACAGCACATTTTTATACTCTGCAGGATTACTGTAGGTTCTTTTTTTTCTTTAGGATATATGTCCACGTTGAAACTCTTTTTTTTCTACAAAAATATCAATTTTTGCAGAGATGACAGTATTTCAAATATTTTGAGTTATAACCTGTGCCTATAGTGAAATTCAAAAATATTCACCACTAAAGTATGACAGAAAGTAGTCTATACTTTTTATCCAATGTTTATATAAGATATTTCTTGAAATCATATAGATGTTCTGAATTTTATTGCCCAAAAAATTACTGATATGCAGGAATGCAATGTTGTGAAAACCCAGAAATTTTTAGTTGTACCCTTGAGCACATGAATTTTCAATGGCTCACAAGTTGGTCAATTTTTATTCAATTTCAAAAATTAAGAATGTTCCCATGTCATGATCATTAGGTGCTTCAAATTACTTTGGGCAATGAGTGTAAAGTACATCACACTTTACACTATATAAAAAGTATGCATATCTCAGAGAATATTTATCCAAAGTGTTTGTTACATACTCAAGGGGTAAACCGATTATGTAAATGAACTTCATGCAAAATTTCAAACTTAACACCAATATTGAGTATTTTCATTTTTTTGTGGTTTTTTCTATTTTCCTGGGGATACAGATTATCCCCCGATATAAGCTATATACCAAATAGTAGGGCTCAATGAGCTGTATCTTTTAAAGGTATTTTGAATAGGTTTCAACTAGTCCGTTGTTTTGCTATACCCGAAAAACGATTTTATAAAAAGACAAAAATGGCTATTTTACTCTCACTTTACACTTGTGTGTAAAATGGTTCATATATTAAATCTGATCACAAGAGCTTAGAAATATTTCATAAATTTTTTTTATTTCAGTGGCTAGGAATACAACCCAGTGTGTGATAGTCCATGTAGAAATGTTTATATTTCATATCTTTCAAAATATTTTTAATTTTATATTTTTATTTTTCATGTATTTATATAAAATTGTGTATATAATATGTAAATATTGATTTTGATGCATTTTAAAATTACAAGCAGTCTATGATAGTTGAATTCTATCTAGTTTTTCTGGTTTTTTGCAATTATTCTACATTTGTATGTTTTCGAAATTTTCTCTTTGGTCATTTTCTCGTTTTTATATGTTCAATTTTTCCTTTTGTTATTCTTTTCTTCCTCCTCTTTTTTAATAGGTTTTTCTGTTCTTGACTCATGCTTTCATATTTGTTCCTTTTTTGTTGTACTTTTCTGTTTTTTCTTTCTGATGTTTTTATATTTATTTTTGTATTTCAGTTTTTTTCTTATTTTTCATGTTTTTCTCTATTTTTACTTCTTATATATATTCTTGTTCTGTTTTTTTCTAATTTTTCGTGAGGTTTTTACTGTTTTTCTCCTTTTTCTTACTTTCTTTCCTATTGCTTTTTCTTTTTTCTGATATTTTTAAAATGTTTCTTTTTTGTCTTTTCCTCATTTTTTGTTTGTCACAATTTGTTTTCTATGTATGTTCGTATTTTTTAATTTTTCAAATTTTTTCTTTTTTCCTCATTTTATTTTTTCCCCATTATTTTTTTGTATTTTTGCTAGCTTTCCTAGTTTTTCTGTTTCTTATATTTTTTCTTCATTTTTTACACTTCATTATTATAGAAGACTACAGAATGCTCATCTATGTGAGGACCGCAAATTCCTGATATTCACTTCATGAAGAACTGCTCCTCTAAGCATTTGATTTTTGATTGACATCATCAATGGCTGAACAAGATAAGTAGGTCAAACCATACCTGTATTTGGGGGGGGGTTGGGGGAGCCCCCCCCCCCCCCCAACTTGGCCAACCCTGTACCCAAAATCATTTAACCCCCCGCAACCCCCTCCCCTAGTTTGGAAAAAATTAAAAAAATTTGCAAAAAAGTGTATGTTTTTTGGCCTTTTTTGGGAGAAATTTCGACTTTTTTCTACCCTAACCCAACTGGTCAAAGGTCTTACAGGTATGGGTCTAACCCAGTATATATATAAGTTGTTTTCAATCATTGCAACACAAATTAAATTGTATGATTTATACCTTGAGATTTTCATTTCATTTCCAGTGAAACAAGTGACAATGCCAATTGGTTGTGAAACACCGAAAGAGTACCAAACTGGGATATTTTTGATCCTCCCTTCTGTACCTCTTCAATTCATATCTTACTCATATGCACAAGACCGAAATTCAGTTGTCCAGCTATTATTTATGTCTATATAAATTATTATTTTCGTCTATATGTGAAATATATTTACATGGCTCAAAGGATTTGCCACAAATTACCATTTCACACTGAAAATTGGACTTTTTCAGTTTTCTAACCATAAGACAAGCTCACAGAATGTTATCAAATAGACAGGAGAGAACATCATAAGAATATGCTATATATGTTAGTCTTTTTCTTCATGTCTGGCTGTAATATATAGGTATTAGAATGAGCACCCAAATCAATCAAATTTTGATGCTTACTTTTCATGAAAAAGACTTCATCATCAAAATAGACATTCAATACCTTTTTACATTACCGTGTTATTGTAGAGCAATATTTTAATGATAAAAAGTCTCTATTGAATATGAAGATGGGTTGGAGTGGAAAATCAACAATATCGATAAAATTGTCAAAACAATAGAATTTCTAAATCAAAATGTGGTTTGGGCACTATTAATCCAGAGGTGCATGATCCTAAACATGCCACTCTGGAAATTGAATTTTTTATTGGCAACTGCTATGAAATGAATTGGGCAAATCTGGAGAAAATAGACCATTTAATGCAATTTTTGCATCACCAAATTCGAGAATCAGAAGATGGATGTGTCATATGACAATGAAGTATGAATTTACAGTTCTAGAATTTGATAGTTATTATCTATTCATGATTAATTGCTTCCCTAATCTATCAACAGTTCTCACAATTTATCTAATGTTAGATGAAGAAAGTGTGAAGTAAAAGAATAGAGTGCTTTCTTAACATTTCATATAAGTTTCAAATCTGATACAGAGATATCCTATCTATTTGGTTGGCAAGAATGTAATGTCGATTTTGGGTCATGAGTTATCAATCAACTTTTTTCTTAAAATCCGGCCAAGTAAATTGGGTTGTTGATTATTTTTAAGTGCAAAAAGCATTGTTTTTGAAAATTGAGCTGGTTTTCAGTTGGCTCATATGGCCCATTTTATTTATACCTAAAACAAAATATTACCTCTCAATCTTTTACATCATCACATGTTGTATGATTAGGGTATGGGCAGAACTGCAGCCGAGGCAACAAGAAATATATAGCAAGCATATGGTAAACCTGTGTGTCTGATTATGCAGTGAAACTGTGGTTTGCAAATTTTAGGACTGGCAACCACTGTATCAAAGATGAACCTCATAGCTAATGACCAAGTGAAGTGTCAGCAGCAGACATTCAGGAACAGCTGGAGCTTAATCCAAGAGGAGCCAATCAGGAGTCTTTGCAATTTCCCACACTACTATTGGAAATTGAATGAGGTAGATGAACAAGGTTTGCTAGCTCCAAACATGGGTGCCTGACAAGTTCAGTGATGATGTAATGCCACAGTGGGTAATAATCTCCATGTCATTAGTATCATGATACAAAATTGAGCCTTTCCTTGACCAAATCATCACTGGAGATGAAAGGCGTGCTGTGTACATTAACATCATCTAGAGGTGACAATAGGTCAGCAAAGGCTCTAAACCAGCACAAGTGCCAACACCTGACCTACACCCACACAAAGTTATGTTATGTGTACAGTGGTTAACCCAGGGAACCTTGATGCAACTGATCAATCAGATGATGCTTTCTGCATGCCCATATGACAAATTTTTAACTGTTTACCTAAATAACACTTCTTTTTTTCTCTAACCACATCCAAGAAATGTTACTTGGAGATCAAGATCATATCATTGTTTCCTTATATTTACCAATTTTTTCTTTTCTTTTCTATCTGTATTTTCCTATTACTGTATTTTGTGTTTCTTAATATAATTGTTGCCATAATTTTCACATCCAAGGACAGCTGGAAAACATATTTTTCGGTTTGTCTCTGCAGTTATAAGTAATTTTCAATAATTCTGATCCATTGCAAATATTTTTGAGTCCTTTTTCTTTGAAATCAATAAATTTTTCATTCATCAATTTGATAATGAGACTATTTGGTTTAATGTAGCAGAAGTTGACATTTTTATTGTTTATCTGAAACACCCAAAATTTGTTGCAGCCCAAAAACTTCCATAAATTTTCGCTCATTATTGAATAAAGGCCCTATTTTAGTTTTTTCACTGCCATTTTCTTCAAAAATTACTTATGAAACGTCAAATGTATCAGAATTAATATTAAAATTTTTTGGCAGCTTCTTCGACTGGGAGTCAGCAATTGCTTGAGGCGAAAATGAAATAATTGCAGAAATCGTCAATATCAATTTTTTTGAGTATCCGTCATTCAAATTTATTAGTTGCTCCCCTCTGATCCACTGATCTTTGCAACTGCTGTATCTAATGTAGTGAACTTTGAATTGGCCCTCTCATTTGGCTAATACCTATGTGTAAAATCACAAATTAATTTTCAACAAATACATATCACAAAATTTCATGGAAAACTCTTAGTCCAGTCCACACCATTTCTCACCAGGAATGATTCAGAGTTCATGTTGTTACAGTTCTTATATGCTCTTTGTCAAGCTTGTCGGTCATGAGTTGGAGAAAATATGAGCTGTTGATATTGAATCAGAAGCTGTATTGGCTTCATTTTTGAATTTGTGATTTTGGATCATTTCACTGCAGAGGTTTGTCAAAGGTAACAAAAGGAATAAATTCAAAATCAAGCTAGTCAGCTGAGCCATACAGAACAAACTACAGTATCAAGAATGGTGACAACAACAAGCACTGATTTACAGTGAGAAACTTTACATAAGAATATACTGTAGTATTTGTATGGAATTCGAAAAACCATTTCCAGTATTTTCCTTTATTTTTAACAATATTTTTCAAGAGGAAGAGTAAGCAAATTTGTTTCAAAGCCAAGCATATCACATGAATAGTGTCAATGTTTCTACTGATCAGTGATCATGTATCAGAAAACCTTTTTATGGTGAACTTTGATCGCTCAAGTACTGAGCTCACATTATTTTAAGCTAAATTTTTGTTTTGCATGAATCAGCATTCAAAATAACAATACTTTCCTTGCAATAAAGGATCATGAGAATATTTCTTACTTCGACATGATAAAAATTTTTGGGTAAAGTCGGCTTCTATTTCTTTTATTCTTGATGGGCTTTTGTACGGCAGTGAATCGATTTATGATATCCAAGTGGCTGTCGCAATTGGCACAGAATCATATGAAAATGTCTGAAATTAAAAATCTTTGGAATGAAGCCATTTGTCTTAGAAACATGCAACAAAGAAGTCCTATCGACTAGAAAATATTGTTACTGTACTGTAATTTACTGTAAAGTCTTTCCAGAACATAATATCTGACGATAAGAGAGTCTGGAATTCACCTCAGTCGAGAAAAAATGGAGATAGATCGAAACAACTTAAAAGGAAAAAACACATTAAAAATTCAAACCTAAAATGAGCAAAGAGTATTGCAACTTAAAGAAACGAAAAAATATTACAGATAATTAAGAAAGAAGTAAACAGTCTTTTTGTAATGACATAATGTTGCATTTCGTTTTTGATCAGTACTTTTTTGCACTGTGCAAAACTTTTTCCGCTCCTGCAAAACTTTTCTTTCAGATTTTTTGCACCATGCAAAAATGTTTATCAAATGTGGAGAAAAATTTGGTGTTTTCATAAAAAATGCATTTCCGTGCATTTTAGTGGGCCAAATCTCAAAATTTCCCAGTCAGTGTGACTTTTACATGCATACCTTCACTTATCACAAATTTTTAATAGATTTCATCATCTTGAAAGTATTATTAGTTTTTTTGTTTCTTTCTTAACATAAATTCAATTCAAAAGCTTCATGGAAGTATTTGTGAAAAATTTTACACTTCTGGCTCATAGCTTTTTGGCCAAAATTATTAAGGCTAACAAACAAATTATCAGTTATAAAATTTTTCAAATGATAAAATTTCTAAAAATTATCATTTATGAACACAAAATTCAAATCTAGCTTTTGAGATTTTCCCTAAAACATTCTCCACATGTGGAGAAGATTTGACCCCTTTACATGTGGAAACAACTTCGTAAAAAAGTGATATATTTATCTATAGTACAGAAAAAAATTTGGCGTGCAAAACTTTGTTGGTAATTTTTTTTTGCACCATGCAAAACAGCTCATGCAAAAAAAGGCTGTTTTCAATGCCAAAACTTGAAATTATCGAACTGGAATTAGGGATTCCATTGAATCTGCCTATCATAAAATGCTTATAAATTAGAAAACACTGAAATAAGCACTGCCTCCAAAAGTTTTTATTGTATTACTGAAGGTAGTGCATTCTTTTACCATAGAATATTCGAAAAATTTTAAGGACTATTGGATTCTTTAACCGATGCTATGCTCGTTTTCAGCCACTTTTACAATAGTGCTGACAGTATTCCTGGAAAAAAATGAAATTTTCATTTAGGATTTTCTTGTTTTTGTTCAGTCCAATGGAATTTACCAAAACTTTTGTAACAGCTTAAATCCATCTAAGACGATCCTGAGGCCACCATTTTTGTAACTATTTTCAGACTTAATTGTTATGCATGCACTCTTGATTCATTTTTTATAACAAACATTAGGGCAACAGAAAAACTTTGGACGGCCCAAAGAAAATCTGCTAGCTGGCTATAGAAAAAATTGTTCCATAGCAGATGCGAAAAGTCTTGAAAATATTCCCCTATTATATAACCCGCAATCGCAATTAAAAAAAGACGTATCACTTATGATAATGTCCCTATTCCCTGAATGTCCCTATTTCTCGAATGTCCAGATTCCCCGAATACTACCAATATCTGAATCTAGGAAACTGCAATCATTGGAGTCAGATTCTAAAGAGCAGGTCCAACTGAATCCACATAGAATCTGGCATGGCAATAAAATCTATGTATAGTCTGTTTTTCTTGAAAAGCTTCTGAATAATGGAAGTGGAAAGCAAGTAGTATTTCAGATTTTCACAATTTTCTGATAAACATCATATCATATAGGAATGAAAATTTTTGAGCCTACTGACCTAACATTTAACAATTTTTCGAGTGGAAAATGTCATAGTAGGAGCTCTATGTAAACAATTTTGACAATGATATTGATTTGTGTCACTTTCCTATTTGGAAGCTTTTTATAAAAAACAGACTATAATTTCTATTACAGTGCAAATTTTGTGCAAAATTCCATGGAAAAATTTTTTTGAATAGGACCTTACAATTTACAACGTTTCTAAGAAAAATTGGCAATTTACAAAATGAAATTTAAACAGCCTTCATCTATTTTGGGCGAAACAGGATTTGACGATTTTGGGGAATTCTCTCAGCAAAAAACGAAAATCTATGTTTGATTTAAAGCACTCCTGGGGGAAACGCGACTTCCAGGCAATGGGAACATTCGGGAAAAAGGGACATTTGGGGAATGGGGATACATCATCCCTTATAGGTCACTGGCTGGTTATCCAGGAGCATTATTTGGTGGTGCACAGTTTTTTTACATTATTGACATTACAGTGGTGAATATCAAACAAGGTAAAAAGGGAATTTAAACTTGTCCAAATTTGGCATGATTTATGGGATAAAATACAGTATTCGAAGGCAGAAATAATTTTGTGATAAACGTTTTTATAGTCGCCTTAACCCTTTTCACCAAATTTATAAACATCTTTTTAAATTTGTAATTGCTACCAAAAAAGGCCCTTTTTTGAGAGAACATATTTTAAACTTTAAAATCAATTTTCCCCCGAATCTTGAATTAGCTAGAACGACGTTTCATATGCACAAAGTGAACTGTATAAAATACAAAGCCACACATGGAATTCACAAGCTAATAATTATAGTATGTAAATTTTTGTTTAGATGTCTGATGAATAAACAAGAGTTTTGTGTGGGTCTGGTCAGGTGAAAATTTCTGCTGACCACTCCCTAATCTGGCGAAAAAAATCCAAAGTACAAAGGGTTTTGGAACTCACATATTTTCATGTTATTTTTCGGCAGCGTTTTTCCTCATGTTGAAGGCGAATTATGAACAGAAATGAGAAGTCAATACCAAACCACTGCTATTTATTTGTTTTCTAGTAGTTTAATTGCCATTATACCCATAATAAATGATCATACACCCAACATTTTTATCATCAGAAGAATGTCAACCAGGAGCTGACACTGAGTAGCATTCTGAATCAATACTCCATTCACTTTGAAAAGATAGATGCAGTGTCAAGGTTTCAGCGACAACAATCAGGAAGTCATTTTCTATAATCTTCGATCAATTCAAAAGAGTGATGACATGAAGGAAAAATGTTTGATGAAGGAAAAATTTATTGAAAATTCAACTAGCCTTGAATTAATCTTAAATACAAATTTGGCTGCGACCTTGCAACATCAATCATCTCAAAACGATTGGAGTATTGTGGCAATTGACAAAAGATGTTGAGCTCAATTTCCCAAATATAGTCTCTTTTTTATAAAATGCTCCCAAATAGAAAAGTGACACAACTTAGGACTGTCGTCAAAAGTGTTTACATGTAAAATTGTTCACTCAAAAAATGTTAAACGTTAGGCCAGTATGCTCACGAATTTCCAATTTTAAACACTATATTGTTCATCAGAAAATTGTGAAAATCTGAAATGCTGCTTGCTCTCCACTTCCATTATTTATTCCAAAGCATTTCAGAGAAAAAAGACTATAGATGAAATAGATGATGATTTATCCTGTTTCTGAAATCCATTGTCCTCTCTGGAAACAGAATGAATGACAAAAAATGAAAGAGAGGAAGCAGAAAAAGAAGAAAAGTTTAAGGAAGGAAATCGAGACTCTTCATTTCCAGTTTTCAAAAGATGAGACTCAGCATGATCAATAAAAGTAAAATGTAGACCACAGCAAACTGTAATGGAAATATCAAGAAAAAAACATTTTTTTCTGTTAATTATCTTTTTTTTCAAATATCAAAGCTATGTTCATCAGTTCATTATGACGAGTGACTTATTGACATGCACTGGAAAACCAGCTAAGCAGAAGTTCTGATAGAAAAATAAAATCCACACTTCTTAGGAAAGAATCAGCCAAAATACAAAGTACGCCCAAAAAAGAACACATACACTGGGCAAAAATTATAAATACTCCAGGCTAAAATTTTCTACTGATTTTTTTCATGTAGTCCAGCTTCAGAGAGCATTGTGCCCCTTAATTTATGCAGTTTTTTCAACATGATACTCCATGTACACATTTTGCAAGCACATTGTGTATAACTTCTTAGGTAGTATGTTTTCATATTCTTTTGGGGGTTTGTATAACAAATGCTTTTCCATCCCTTGAACGACCATGACTAATCAAGAAAATTTGATGATCAGTAATCAATCAAATGAATGATTTTGTGCATATGAAAATATTTTGTTGTACAGGCTATAATATAAAGAATAGTATATGAAAAATTGAAACATATGCAAATTAAATGAGGAGAAAAGATGATATCGAAATAATGTATCATTCACTTTCATATCAGTTATGAAAAAATACTTGTACATGCACTTGGTTGAATTTATGTTGATTTTAGAGTCAGAATTATCAATTCTTTCGTGAGCTTTCAAACTTTTCTTATTAGTCCTTGTTGAACAATTTATTTCGTCATCATAATTATTTATGTCGCTTCTTATTTGTTAAGCAAGCATTCAAAACATACCAGTATAACTGCACACAAAAGAATTAATATCAATGTAAAAGGGCTTTTATACTTTATTTTCACTTTTCTTGGAAATTTTTTTCTGTTTTAAATCAGAAAAGCTAATTAGGGATATCAGGTTTGCAATTATTGTTTTAATTATGCACAGCACTTTTCTCTCATTCTTTCTGTCCCAAATATCTCTTATTCTCTTTTATGCCCCCAATCTCTTCATGATTATCAAAATAGAAATGGAGAACCCAGGAGGGCAGAGAATCGGCAAGGAAAAACATATCCACTTCAGGCATGGCCAACAATATTTCTATATTAGCCAATCATTATTGTTCATAAAGGTAATTTCTGTTAGTTATTTATTTTGTCATAAAATTTCTGTTAGGCCATGCCTACATGAAAAGAGATTTTTTAGCCTTTAGGTCAATATGCGAATTAATTGGTGTTAGGACATTACCAGTTGGATTGTTGGTGACATCCCACGTTAAACTGCAAGCACCACCATTAGCTTCGCTAATTCGATTAGTAAAATATATAAAATTTTTTCAATAAATCTAGCATATATGAATCAGGTGAAATAACAAATTCGTTTGGTTCCTCATTAGTACAAGGATTTTAGCAGCTGAATTTCCGACCAAAAACTTCTATGGATAGCAACATATGTTGTAGGTACAGTAAATAAATTTAGTTCAGTTTAACTACTAGGAGATGATGCAGCATCAATAAACTTACTCATTTCGAATAGATACCCTTGAAACGAATTACTCTATGTGGAGCCTTTGTTAAGAATGAGGAACATCGATTTAGATGTTTAATCTTATGTTAATTTTTGATGTTAATGATGATAATGACCATTATTCAACTTTTTATTGCTGTTTATATGTAGCAGAGAATTTATATGTATACGCTTCCCTTGACCTTTTCCTTTCTGAATGCAGTCACCCATCTTGTGTACAGTGTTACCAACTTCTGCCTTCAAAATCCACAGAAAAAAACCCCAATTTTGGGAAAAAACCCCAAAATTTTCAAAATGTATATGTATGGAACAATGCTCAATTTAGCATAATTGTATGATACAACAAAACACATTCTTCAAAGTTTTTATTCAAATTTCATTCAAAACTTCATCTACTTCATTAGCACACACAATATCATCATTATCATTGTCAAACTTTTTAAAATCATACATTTTTACATTGAAGTTTTTCAACATTGTGGCAGATGCATGGTATCAAAATTAAATTTGGCTGTTCTGCACATAATTTCTGATAAACAGAATTGTTGCGACCAACCATGATTGAAGCGCCATCCGTCCCGATGCCTTGAATAATAGAACATGTTAAAGTTTCAAATTGAAGCAACATTTTGGTTATTGAATAGGTACATTTATACCTAAAAGATTTCCAATCATCAAACCATCTTTTCCCAATGTGGCTAGTAACGTGTTTGTGATGCTGGTTGAGTTGCTGGATTCCAGATATACAATTCTGCTAGAATTGTATTTCAAAAACATAAAGTTATATACATAAGTAGGTAGGTGTGGGTAAGTTTTTGAAAGGTCATTTCCGTCACTTATTTCAATCTGATTTTTCATTCTATAACATGATTTATGAAACTATCCTTTCCTACAAATTCAATTCATGCCGGAAATCAATCGATTCAAGGCTTACCAAGTCACATTCAGAGTTCGATAAAATGGATCTTTAAAAATATGTAAAAAAACAAACCTGTAAAAAGTAGTCACTATTCGTTTTTTTGACTGACTAAAATATCATATCACAATGTCGAACATTTTTAGTGTACCAACATCCATAGATTCATCAATTAACAACGAATATGCACTATTTCCAATATCAGCTATGAATTCACTTTTGAATTCCGGAGCCAACAGATGATCATGCTGGCTTTTGTTCGATGCAACTGAAAATAAATTTACAATCCAATGAATTGTTTATAGCTAGAACCTCAGTGTTTTATACTTTTATATTTTTCGCTTGGCACGACATAGCGTGAGAACAAGTTGCAAACAATTGTCCAATGTGGTCGGCTGATCGAATAGAGGTGATGAAAGCCCACAAGCCTAGGTCATTGGCTTTTGTACCATTGTCATTTGACCTGATGGCATTGAACGTTTGCTGAGTCGAGCTAATTTTTTTTATCAATTTTGCACTGCTCAACGTGTTTTGTGGTTTTAGTGTGATCCAATAAAGATTTGCGATGTGCTTTCAATGTAGCTGAGCCTATTTTGCAGAAAGCAAGCTTTTCGTCATCAACAATGCCTTGAAGCCAACCTTCAAATCAAAGATAACATCATTATCAGAGAAATTTAGCAAAAAATGATTTTCTACTTTCTTCACTTTGAAAAGGTCAAGTTTGATTATTACAATCAAAAAAATAATCATTTAGAAAATTGAGATAAATTCAAATATAAAATCCTCTGTAAATTTTTTCGGTATTTGATGCACTTTTCTTACCCTTAAACTCTCTTTGCACCATCCATTCATTCTGAAAAACCGGATTTCTTTTCCTTGGGGCTTTCTGAATTTCGGGTCGCTTCTGTTTCGGAAAATCATCTGACTCAGATTGGTTGTTGCTGTCATCAATATGAATAGGACTATGAGCACTATCTTTGTCCCACATTATGATATTATTAATCTTAAAACAAATAGCATAATATTATCAATTATACTGTTCTTCTGCGATGCGACATCATTTTCTTAATAGACATAATGTATGAGCCTAAAATGTTTTTCCTAAATTTCAAAAAATCCTCAATTCCCTAGAAAAGGCTGAAAAATGTTGGAATACTCGATAAACTCTCGATAATTAGGAAAGAGTTTGAAAAATCTTCATAGTTGCAAGAAAATATTTGACTTTAAAATGAGAAAAAGCACTAAAGAAAAACAGTGATGATGAATGATACTTTGTAAAAAATGCAGTATTCTACTTTAAAAAATAATTACTACTTGCTGAACAGAATCCCCAAAAAAACCCCGAATTTAAAAAAAACCCCGAAGAAAACCCCACACTACGTAAAACCCCAAAAAAACCTCAAATTGAAAAGAAAACTCCAAATTTTGGGGAAAAACCCCGCAGTTGGCAACACTGCTTGTGTATTAAGTCGCCTGCTGCACTTCCTCCATGCTCAGCAACACTTTCATTAAAAGAATGACCTTCTACTACATCATCTGCAATTTCAGAACCTGCAGCAAGTGCATGCTTTCCTGCAGACTTTAACAAAGGCATAGCTAGATGCCACAAACCCTTGAAAAAATTACCCACTGCTGCTTCCTGGTGTCTATAATAAAATTGGTATGGTGCTCTAAAACCTTCCAAGGGGTCATCTAGTTGGAGTTGATTATCTTGAATGCTATGTTGATAAATATTGACCCAGTAATCAACAGTTCCCGGAATATATACTATATGCATATCTTGCTCCATAAATTGAAATGAACAAGTGAATAAATAAATAAATTAGCAGTGTTTGCTAAAATTCAACCTGAAGACAACTTGTCCAAATGCAAATTAATTAAATAATGCGAGTGAAAATTTGATACCATTATTATAGGAATGAAGGAGTGCATTGCCAGAAATGTAATTTAACTATAACATTCCTAAATTGGAGTGGTATAAATTCATTCATACTGTTTTTTATATCAATTTCGAGTACCCTAATTTCTTTTGATTGAATGGGTATATAGTGAGGTGTTCCATATAATCGACTTACAATATCTTTGTATTTTCCCTGCACATTTAATATATGTAAAAGTGGTTCTAAAGTATTTCCACCAATTTGATTTTTAATAATATTACAGTAAACATAAAAAATCTGTAAATCATTCAAATTGAGTGGTTGAATTCCTAACATATACAAATGTTTATTTCAGGGACCGGCAAGAAAAACAGATTTGGATGGCGGAATATGTGCAGTAGATTTTTGTGGTTTTTCTCCATCAGTATATAGGTTAATATTCACACCTCTGTTTAAAAAATCATAAGCTGTTACATCGGAAGCAGTATTAGTAGCCCTAAAGCATATGAGCTCCATTAAACAACTGCTTATATTGATTTTACACAAACTTGTACCATTTTTTATTTTCAAATTAACCAATACTCGACCATGTTCATCATATGAAAGTATGATTTCAATGTCAGTTCCCACAATTGCTGCTTCAATTTTTGCATTCAGCTTCTCAGTTGATTCAGATACGGTAAAGTAAAGTTTTTCAAAAACTATAATTTTAATTTCTTTAATAGGGTCAGCTTTATTACCAATACTGTCCGTAATTAATGTTATTACATTATTTTCACCATGATTGGAAATTGTAGACCAACTATAGGGATATATTATTTCACTTTACCTTCTAATTACCATCTAGCTTTAGATGGTAAGGTAGATGGGCTGAAAAATCTGACGGTGTGTTTCCATATTGGCTATCACTAGGTAAAATGACATAAAACTGATCTTCAAAGGTTGTCATTATTTAAAATGTTAGATGTTGCAGGTATGGGTTATGATGATTGTAATAGTCTGGGTGCAGGGCTAGGTAATAAATGCCCTATACAAGCCCACAATAAGCCAATCCACAATCCAATCCACAAATTATAATAGCCGTAATGACTACAATATATATTAGAAATACCTGACTAAAGGACACCACTTCATTTCGAGGTCAAGGTTTCATAAAAAAATCTCAACCACTGATGCCAGATGATTCTGAAGAAGTGCTATTACTACTATCCATTTCAAAATAAAAAATTTCATTCAACAATCAGATAATTAATTGGGAATTCCATAAAAAAGCTGAGCTAGTGAACTAACCAATAAAATTATACAAAAATACATAAAGAAGGTAGACCTAGTGAAAGTAATAGGATTGTGCCATAAAAATTTTGGAGGTGTGTTTTATTTGTGTGTCTTACTGTACTATTCTTGTTAATAGAGCTTATAGAAGCAGGAATAATTGGTGGTTGAATGTATGAATCAGAAAAATATACAGTTATCATTATCCAAATACATAGTCATCCAATGACTTCCTTTCTGAAAAGATCTATCAGTGTTTGCAATTGAAGCCACTGGTCATTTAACTATCTCTGGTAATGTATCGCAAGTGAAATCCCCTAGAAAAATTTTTGATAAAATTGCATCTTGTTGAATGTAGTTTGCCAATTCAAAGTTGTTCATCATAATCCTCATCATTTTGTATCTCGTTTTCTGAAATCCAACTGTTGAATTTTTCAGGGTAACCCCACCACCTCACAAGTACTCTATTCTGACTGTAGTCTTCACAATATGTTTTACCCTAAAAACTTCTTCACTCCACTAAGGTAAATAATCTTTCTTGAACACATCTCTATGCTTACTAATTCCTATCTAATCCCCTATATTAATCTTACATTTTCTAGTCTTTGAACTTTTGGGGCAAAGTGTTTGCCATATAATTTTTTCCTTAGAATCATTCACATTAACAGGTTTTTACCTTATTGATCTATGAATATAATGATTATAGTTCCAAACAACTGCTGGTAAAATATCAATCCATTTTAGATGGTGAACTCTGTAAA
Organism: Romanomermis culicivorax; assembly: GCA_963922205.1. Lineage (NCBI taxonomy): Eukaryota > Metazoa > Nematoda > Enoplea > Mermithida > Mermithidae > Romanomermis > Romanomermis culicivorax. The sequence continues at coordinate 71,634 of CAWUHX010000456.1, forward strand.
ATATTTAAATAATTTTGTTTTTAAGGTTTTATTAAAGCATTCCAATATTGAGCATTTTGTGTCTTCATTCTGGTATTGAGCATTTTATGTCTTCATTCTGGGCAGTAAAAAAATGTATATCTTTCGATAATTTTTTGGAATCTTTGTTGACAAACTCTTTTCCTTTATTATTGTGCACTTTCCAAGAGATTTGACTTTTTTTAAATATTTTGAAAAGCATGGCATACATTCTTTGCATGTTTTGCTTTTAATGGTTCAACCCATGCACATTTACTCAACACATCTATGCATATAAACATAAATTTGTATCCATCCTTAAAATCTGCTAAAGAAGACATATTGGCCAAATCAATTTCCCACTGTCAATCCATAGCTCTAACATTAACACAGTTACATTAAAAACTGTTTTGTTGACTTGCTTAAGTAGGGCGTAACTATCATGTGTGGAAAACCAATGTTTAACATTTTCAAGTGTAATTGTCTTATAGTGTTTTCTAGCCTCAACATATGATTTTTCAATATCAGGAAAGGCAGCAGCATTTCCATGTAGATTTTTCTAGATTTCCAAAGTAAGGTATTCATCTTTCTAGTATGAAAGAGTATAACCTCTGATCAATCTAACCTTTCTTTGTATTTATTTTTCTGTGGAGGCTCTTTTAGTTAAGAATGAATCATCTTTGGTATCTTCTTCACCACTTGAAGATAACCCAATACCTTTCACCAGTGATTTATTCAAGTGTTTGAGACTACCACTTATCTGATCATCTGATTCTTCTGCAGCTGTTTTGTACGAGAGCTTTTCAGGTACAGTGAATAACATTTTGCACGAAGGATTTCCTATAGTCTCTAAAGGTACATGATGTTTTCTCAAAGCAGTAGCAAATTGGGTTACTCCTAAAGGTTGTGCAATTTTTGAAAATTTATGCGAAAAATCATGTAATAATTCAATAATATGTGATCCTTTGATTAATTTCCTATCAATTAATACTTCTCATTGCTGATTAGCATTTATACTAGGGTCACATTGCACATGTTCAAATAAAAAGGATGCTAAACATTAGAATTGTTTATTAATTCTGCTAAGTAACCTTACATTACTCAACCAATTTTTTTCTTTTTCTCACAAATTAGCATCATCATTTTCATTATCATCAATAACGTTTTGTTTCAAAATAACAGTAGCAGGTTGAACATTTTCATGTTTGAAAGTTAAATATTGTGAAAATAATCACAAGTTCATTTTGTATTATTCTTCAGGTGTTAATCTATTATCCTTTGAAAGGCACTCTAATTTATTACTATACATGTCAACTTGTTTATCTATACCTGTCTTTCCATTTGCATTCCAAGAAGAATGATAGTTATTCAGCTTATTCAGAACTATGTGAGGAATAAGAGCAAATTTACTTGTGATACTGATAAATTCTCTGTAACAAAAGTCGCTAGTGTAGATAATAAAGCTGGTAATATCTGACGTAAAAATGCTCCACCACTTTGAACAATTCTTGCAGGTTTGTTACCTAAATCCTTTTTCTTGTTTTTTTCATGTCTTGTAGCTAAAGCTCTAAGCAATAACTTATGTTTTGCTAATTTCTTTTTTAACTTAGAATTAATAGGAATATTACCATTCAATATATTTAAACAGATTTCACATATACAACAGGTCAGATCGGGGATAAGGATGTTGAAGAAAAACACGTCTTTGAATACAGTTTGAATTTTCCAACACATTGAGTTTGTGAATATGTTTCTTTAATCCAGAAGCTATACAAAACAGACCATACAGTACAGAAAAATAATACAATAATGACCAAGCACATTACATTAAGACAGTAATAAAGTTTCATTTTGCATAATAACATTCAACTCATCATGTCTAGAAAAAGCACACAATTTATTCATATTCATAAAAAACAATTTATGACTTGTATCTAACTTTGAAAAAAGATCTACTACAGTTCGAGCATATCCAATTCCATTAGTAATAATTTAGCAAAACGCCAAAACTGTAACTTCTTTATATTCCATATGTAAACCAACTTCACGACATAAAGGATTGCATGCCTCAGTTTTGTCTTCCTGAAAATTCTTGGCTTTGGGTGAGAAACTCTCCTTTCTTTTTGTTCCTCAGTATTTTACCTAAAAAAATAATACTATAATTTGATAAGTAGGTAGGTAGAAAAGATATAAAATTTTTACCTTTTACTCTATTTTGCACTATTCTGACAAAAAATTCAAATGCGGGGGACATCATAATTGACACAAAACAAGCAAGAAAACTATAGAAAAAATGACTAACCACTTCAAAATTTTCGACTAAACTGATCTATTGTTAAATGTTTTTTTCTGCAGCCGGTTTTATGAAACAGGATAAGTTTCTCTGGCGAAGTATCTTCTCCGGAGAAGTTTTTCAACTTCTCCGGTGACACTTTTCCACACTTCTCCTGTGATCGTTTTTGGGTTTTATGAAGGAACAACTTCTCCGGAGAAGTGTCGCCTGAACTTCTCTGGAGAAGTTTAATTTTAGGTGTAACGTCAAGCGAGATTTGTGTCAATTTCCTATAACACGTAGTCATTGTTCGAAACGAAACGTAGGCAACGCGACTTGTTTGTTTTTGTTGTATATATATTTTTATTTTTTATTTTGTAGGATTGCATTTGCCAGTATTATATTGATTTTTTGTTTTTTAGAAATTAAATAGTTATGGCTAGTAATAAGGATAATACCACATATTTCTCGTCTAATGAAGATGATAGATTAATGGCAATGATTGAGCAGTGGTATCATGTGTTGAACGGAATTGACAAGAAGCCGGATGCAAATAAGCCGCGTGCTCAAGCGTGGACTGAAGTGGGTTATTACGAATACGAATCATTTTTATGTGCAATACATGTTGCAAGGTTTATTCTTCTTCATTCAGATTGCTAATCGTTTGACATCAGAATTCGGAGTAGCTCGATCAGTTGAAAACGTAAAGTCCCGTTGGAAACACAAACTCAGCAAAGCCAAAAAAGCGGCACATGACCATCCGATGTCCACAACGCAGATGGGTGGTGGACCTGCACCTGATCCAGTAGATGAAGAAACGGAAAAAATTCTGAATATTGTTGGACAAGACAATCCGACTATACAAGGAATTATCGGTGGTTTAGAGTTGCAGGATGACAGAGCGTCAACAGAGTTTAAAGAAATTGACGACGGACAGAGTAAGATAGCTAATAATTATACGCCTTAACACTAATTCTTTACAACTGACTACGCTTAAAGAGGCAAAAAGTACAGGTTTTTAAGGCTTTTTTGAACAGGTGCCTCTCGAGATTATTCTATCGTTTTAATTTAAGTCGCGCCTCGGCGAAGTTCCAGTGCTTCAACAATCACGTCAAGTTCGAAAAGAAGCGTTCAAGAAACCTGGCAGACAGAGACTAGCATCGTACTCGAAAAGAAGCCCAAAGCGAACACTTGAAATTGACAATAGCAGTTTTAAAATCCGAGTTGCAGAAAAACGAGGCGGCTGTCCGTGTTAGCGAATCTGAAATTTTGAAGAATGAAGCTGCTGCAAAAGCGTTCTCTGCGATTGAGAGATACTATTCAAATGTTTCTGTAGCACATACTTCTAATTACATTAGTAGTGTCGACAATTCCCATGTATCTAACTATGATTATAGTATTTGTAGTGGCGCGGCTAACTTGTTGTCTAATTTGACACAGTTGTCATAAATGTTTGTTCGTTTGTTGCTATACAGATTGTTGTCAATGAAACATTCAATGATGGTGCTTCTTTTTGATTACACATTCATATGGGTTGCGGGAAATGGGTATACATAAACTGCATTACACAATCAGAACCGGGAGCTGGTTGCAGGAAACGTACTTAAGCAAGAGCTTATGCTCAAGCACGTGCTTCTTAGTACAACTGGCTCTGGGACCACAAAATGTCTGATCTTTTACTCATATCAGATGGCCGCCCATGTTATAGCTGAACTATTGGATGAGGAAATGGATGACATCGTCCGACGACATAGGATTATTAGAGACAGAAACAACCCATTTGATTCAATGGATGATGTAAATTTTTATGAACGGTTCAGATTCGACAAAGAAACAGTGAGTACCTCACAAATGATCATAAAATGAATACATCCCATACATACTTCATTGTACTTTTGATTATCGTTAATTGAGGTGCTCGAAATTGTGGATATGGTAGAAACCGATTTGCAACACAACACTAATCGTTCTAATGCTCTACCCACAACTCTACAAGTGTTAGTCGCTCTGCATTACTTAGCATCGAATTCATTTTTGCAAGTAGTCGGAGACACTGTCGCTTGCTCAAAATCAACCGCCAGTATAATACTGAATCGATTTTGTGAGTCGATGTGCAAACGAATGGATCAGTACATAAAATATCCGACAGTTGACAATTTAGCAGATTCCTACAACGCCTACCATGGCATGGCTGGCTTTCCCAAAGTCAGCGGGTGCATTGACGGCACACTTGTCAAGATTATTGCACCAACAAAATATCCACATACGTTCATTTGCCGAAAAGGTATGCCACTTCACCGTACATATTATTACACTCTTTTCATGCAACACATCCGAATAGGATTTTATGCTATCAACGTGCAAGCAGTGTGTGGCCCAAAGGGCGAGTTCACCAACATTGTGGCAAAAAGGCCGGGTAGTGCTGCCGATTCGGGTATATTCAATAACAGTGCCTTGTGCAACAAACTAGAATCGAGCAAATGGAAAGGAATTTTGCTCGGCGACAAGAGCTACGCGTGTAAGCCGTACTTACTTACACCCTACAAAAACTTATCATCACCAAGCCAGAAACGTTACAATAGTCAGTTAACACGAACACGAGTGTTGATTGAACAGACTTTCGGCCGATGGAAGAGACGTTTCTCTTTTTTGCACTCGGGAAGTAGATTGGATCCGGAACGCACTTGTTGAGCAATTGTCACATGTGCTATCCTACATAACATTGCCGTTGCAAAACGTATGCCCATTTTTGAAGTCAACCAAGATGATGCACCGGATATTTTTAACGATGAAGTTTTCATGAACAATGAAAATGTTGCCCGTTTATTGTTTCGAGATCAGTTCGCTGATCATGCATTTCCCATTTGAACATATTCTGCATTAAAAATTCTATTGACAGTCAGTTCATAGTGATTTTATCTTCGTTTGCACAGGAGAAGTTGCAACTTTTCCCCGTCCGTACATGGGTAGCTTTTTTTTGGTCAAATAACTTACCCGGAGAACTTGAAACTTCTCCCGAGAAGTTTCTCCTGCTTCGTAAAACCCATTTAGCGCAACTTCTCATGAGAAGTTACTAAACTTCTCCGGAGGCCCCAACTTCTCCGGAGAACTCAACTTCTCCTGTTTCATAAAACCGGCTCCTGACATAATACATATGATCTATGAATGCAAAGCAGTGGAGAAATTCTGGTGTCAGTTGTAAAAACCATTTGTTAAGAAATTAGGTATGTGCCAACAATTGAACAGTAAAAGCATAATTCTTGGTTATGTTGGAAATGAATCACTGGATACAAAAAGGAAAGCAGGTGATTTGATCTTGCTGCTGATGACATTTTATGTATATAAAACTAGAAGGAACCACGAAGTGCCAAACTTAAAAATATTTATCACTTTCACTCCCAAAACACCTTTTACAGAAAAATACTATCTGGTCATTCAGTATAAGTAAATTTACAGAAAATGAAGTGCAGGTCTATAGTCCTGCGACTTCAGAAAACAAATAGACCAGATGAGTTCCTCTTTTCCTCTCAACAAGCATATCTCAGACATGTTTAGTCAGTTATAATGGCAGTTTTTATATTGTGGCATCTGATTCTGAATCAGAGTTCACTACTCCTACAAAAGAGAGTGTGAAATTTACAGAAAGTGAACAATTTGAAAGTATACAAAAAACAGCTGAGTAGTCAGCACTTTGTGAATCTACTTCTAAGACAGAATAAAAATCTAAAAATACTGATAATGTAATGAAACAAGCATTTAACAAGCTAAAACTTGATGACAATGGACAAAGAGTTGATAAAACAACTGAAGAAACAAAAGCCTCAAGTTAGTCTGTGTATTCAAGTAGTCAGTATATTTTTCAGAATCCTTCTTCATCAAGCAGATATGATGAAATTCTGAATTAACTCCAGAACAAAGAATCACCCATAATTCAACATACAACAAGAAAAGACTACTTTCCATTGTTCCACTGAATTGATCAGATGACTTTAAAAAGTACTGACCAGATGAAACTGTGAAAAAATAAGGGATTAAAATATTATGTTTAGCACCTTACCACTGTGAACTTAATCTGAATGAATTTATATGGGAATGATTAAAATTGAGAGCTATCAGGTGAAACTCTACATTTAAATTAGCTGATGTAGAAATTAATCCCTTAACACAAACAGAAAACATCAAACCTGAAAACTGGCAATATGCAGTAAATCATATGCTTAAAATTGAAGAAGAATATACAGAAAGAACTTTTGAGCCTATTCTAGCCGAATCGTTGATCATAAATCTTGATTTTTCTGATGATGAAATCGAAGAATCTGTAAACAAGCAAAGCTCAAGTGATGAATCATAAATGTAATCATTTTGCATTAAAATTTCCAATTGAGTTTCACAATAATCAAAACCATTCAATAATTTCAAGGCCATAAATTCAAACATATTTGTTGAACTGATTCTATATTTCAGAAACTTTCCTTGCCAACAAAATTTTGAATTACAGTAAAGCAAGAAATGACGTTCTTTATAATTATTTACAGTTTATTCTTCTAAAATGTATCATAGCACAATTTTATTTACTGTTTTTGTTCCATTTGTGACGAATTATCCGCCTGTTTTAGTTTACATTTCTAGTGCCTTTTTCTTTAATCTGTGTCTTGCCATAGTTTGTAATTTACATCAACATTTTATTTATGAACTGCCGAATTTGTATTTCGAGCCTATATCTTTTTTTTTCATTCTATTTATGACTCATGTCATATTAAACTCAGTGGACATTTTGAAATTTTCCATGATATGTTATCACCAGATATGGTCTGTAAAATCTAATAATCCAGTTGAAAGCATGCAAGTAGAACTCAAAAATCAAACTAGCAACTGGAAATTTAGATTCTTCAAATCTTGATAGTCAAATACCAAGATGAAGATCACATATTAAAATATCAAAAATCATAGACTAAGCAATAAAGTGAGACAATTCAGGTTTTGAAAGAGTTTGCTAAAACAACAGCATCAAAAACTTGTATTTTATGGATTAAATATTTGTTGTTTTTTTTATTTCTAAATTTATTTTTGATTTAAAATTAGCAATTAAATATTTATTTTTTTTCAAATGTTTCAAATTGTTATATTTTTTTATTTTTTTACTTTTACATATGTACAAATATGTGCAATAGGGTGTTTATCAACAAGATAAGGTGCAATTACAGGCTTTGAGGGCTAATAGCCAGTGGGGTATCCATCTACTTTCACAATTGCTGGTATTACTGCTTTTGAATGGTTGATATATCTGCAGCATCCCTGGTGGGTTAGTCCACTCCAAAACGTTTCGCACGCTGTAACTAATTCCATTAAATTTGTCGGTTTGACCTTTTTCCTTGACAACAATTCAAAAGTCATAATCTGAAAATAGTTCATTATTTTCAGCATAACCTTATGTAGTGTTTCGTTTCTGCTTATAAATTTTCAATACGGTTAATATCAGGGCTCTGTGCCGGCATTTTCCATGAGTTAATCTCCAACTTTTCCTAAAATTGTTTAGCAACAAATGAAGTATGCTTTGGGTCATTGTCCTTCATGAAACAGAAAGCAGGCCCATAGTTTGAATGTGTGAATTGCAATAAACCATGTTGTAGAATTCCAACATATCGTTCAGCATCCATGAAACCCATAAAAATCATCCCTTACATGAAATGCCCTCCATACCACAACGGAAATGGGAGGCTTGAATTTTGGACGTAATCATACATATGAATATTTAATACCTATAAAAACTTAATACCTATAATTGACTATATACCCAAAAAATAAATTTATATTGAGTATACAGTAATGTGAGCATGCAATATACTTGCAGTCAGGGCCATAGCCAGGAATTTTTTTAGGGGGGTGGGGGGGGGGCAGATTAATCTTAATTAATCTCATTAATTAATCTTTCCATAATGATGATAATAAATTGGAATTGAAGTAATACCTTTCTTATTTCGGCAGGTAGCACTGAAAAAATTTTTGGATTTTTGTGTTCCAAAACGCTGGAAAGTGAATGTTTACAACAATTTTTCCTAGATAGGAGCTCTAAATCTACAGTCTTAAAATGACGTTTTTATCAGTTTTCAATGCGGATTGCGAAAGCTCATGTTTCAAAATTTTTGGAAAACTCCAAATGAAGTAAGAGAATAAAATTTTAAGAAGTGATCAAAAACCTAGATTATTGGCTCTTAATTAGTAAAAGATGAGATGAAGTGAATCAGTTGATAGAAACTGATGAAAGTTACCTAGTAAAGTGGATGTAGATATGTTAATGGATGCGCTTGATAGGGAACAATGACTTTTATGCTCATTTAGAGGGTTTGACCTTCTAAAGTTCACAACAATGCATCATGTCGGTTTTTAAATCAAAAAAAGTTTTCCCACTGTGAGAAACATGCCCAACTTTTAGTCTTGTAACTAATAAAATAAGAGATGAGGTAATTCAGTTGATTGAAACTGTTCAAGTTTAACTAGTAAGTCGAAGTAGATATAAATATGGCAGTGCCTGATTGAAAATAATGACTGTTGTACTCATTGACCGGCACCAAGCGCCGAAAATTTCGGGATTTTTCTCAGTGATAGACACAAAATCGACATATGACAAAGTTCCAAGGGGGTGGCGGCAGCCCCCCTAAATAGGGCCTTGCTTGCAGTATTCTACATACCTTACAGTATATTGTATACTTACAGCTTCTTCTTCCCAATAGTGGAATTTCTAGGTGTACCACAGGAGGTGTATTTTCGATTCATCAGAAAGAATTATGTCATCGAAATTGAACCTATTTGCCATTTCAGCTTTCATGCCTATGGCCCACTCCTCAAAACGTTTTTGAATGTAGTGGACACATGCAAAAACGTTTTGGGGAGTAGGGTAAATTGCATAAAAACCAAGATGGATCTTAAAGAGTGGATATACAGTGCATATAGTGTACAAAGGGAAAAAGGCAAGGTAAAAACCAAAATCAATTTGGAACAAAAGTGAACAAAGGGAAAAGAGCACACCTAGTTGGTGTGGAGAAAGGACATGCAGAAAAGATTATACATGGATCTAAAAGAGAGCATGCAGTATTTGGACAAAAGAAAAAGAGACAGAGACCTGTTGGACATACAGGGAAGACCCACAGGAAAAACGTTATTGATCTGAAAAGTGAACATTTTGCCAGCAGAGAAAAAGAGGACCTGTGCTTGACAGAAGAAAATGCTACTGAATGACATTCCAAAAATCTAATTTAATTTTTTGTTTATATTACAAGATAATCTTATCTAACCCATGACCACCCACTGTGAGTTGCCCAGAAAACAGAAAAAGACCTGAGAGGGTAATCTATGAAAAACACAAATCTATCTAAAGAGAACATGTAGTGGACAAAGAAAAGAGAGCTTATGTAGTACAAAAGAGCAAAAAGATGCATGTTTAATGTTTTATTCAACATAGCTTCACTGTATTCTATTCTGTGCAACTATTCATGTTTTACTGTATTGAAATTGTGGCAATTATAAATAGCATCTCAATGAAATGAAATTATTTTGAAAAAGTATTCAAGTAAAAAAGTGGTTGGTTTTTCTTTGAAGATGTCAGATCTTGATGAGTTTTATATATGGAAACACCCATTTAACTGCATAGTTTCTGCTCCAACAAAATCAGGAAAAACTCAGTTTGTTGAAAAACTAGTAATTTTTGCAAAAGAAATGATTCACCCTGATCCTGTGATAATTTATTGGTTTCATTCCCAATGGCAAGAAGATTACAATGAATTAGTTCAAAAATGTTCTTATGAGGAATTTATTCAAGGTTCACCTGACTTGGACAAACTACAAAAAAGTGGAGACACACATAAATTATTAATTATGGATGATATGATGCAAGAGATGAAGAATGATAAACATTTAACTCAGCTTTTCACTAAAAGTATGCATTACTGGAACCTATCAATTATACATATAGTTCAAAATGCATTTTTTGATGGAATGCATACCAGTAGAATAAATGCTCAATATTTGATTCTTTTAAACAACCCTAGAGATAGGTTACAAGTTTGCACACAGGCTGGACAGATTTTCCCAACTAATTCAAATTATTTCATTGAGACATACGAGGATGTTACCAGTATGCCATATGGTTATCCATTAATCTTACACAGACATGTCCTAAAAATATTGACTTATATCCAGGGCCATGCACAAGGGGGAGGGGGGGTGGGGGTGGCCGCACCCCCTTGTTGGGGCAGTATGCACACAGTATATTCACATAAGATCAACACTTTCTGGGGCTATTCAGTGAAAAAATCTAGTCCGCCCCCCATGAAAAAATCCTGTCCACAGCCCTGCTTATATCTAATATATTTCCTAACAATTATCATATGATTTTATATGCACCTAAATGATTTGTCATTTTTACAAAAAACTTTCTGCAAGTTGGTCGGATCTTATTATTGAGTAAATACACCGTTCTTAATGGTCTTACCATAATTCTTTTCATATCTTTTTTATTGGTGGTTACAATAACCTTTCAAAATTTATGAAAATGGGAAAATTGTAAATGGTATAGATTCTAGGATACTAAATACAAATAATTTTATAGCTCAGGAACATTTATGGGAAAATTATAAATTGCATCAATATATTTTGTAGAAAAAATTTTACAATATCCTTGAAATGATGGTCATTTTATGTGTCTATGCTCTTGTTTCAAAATATATAGGTTCAATGCTACTGCATTTCCTTGTTGTAGCCGCACTAATAAATTTTAAAACTTGTACATCACAGCTTCTGAGTTAGGATACATTGATACTGCAGATTTGTTACATAATCAGAATAAAATATTCTATGATGCATCATCAGTTTAGTCAAAATTTTCGGAAAGGTTGGTCTTTTTTTTGTAATTTGCTTGCTTGTTTTGGGTCAAGTACAATGTCCGCAGCATTTGAAGTTTTTGATAGATTGGTGCAAAATAAAGTAAAAAGTACAGATTTTATATCTATTCCACCTAACTACTTATTAAATTATAATATTACTTTTATTTGTGGTAAAAAACTAACCAACAAACAGAAATGAGAAATGGATAACTTGTTTATTCATTTGTTTCCCACCCGAAGCCAAGACCTTTTACAAGGACTCAGCTAGGGCTTGCAGTCATTTTAGTCATGAAGTTGGTTTACCTATAGGACGTAAAAAAAGTTACACAGTTTTGGTGTTTTGTTGAACTATTACTACTGGAATCGGATATGATCGAACCTTGTTCTATTTTTGTAGAAGATCTTTTCTTAAAGTTAGATAAAAATCATAAATTGTTTTCTATGAATATGAATAATTTGTGTGCTTTTTCTAGATGTGAAGAGTTGAATGTTATTATTCAAAATGAAGCTTCACTACTGTTTTAATGTAACAGTAATTGTTTTAATTTTTATTTAGCATTTGGTCATTATTGTTATATTTTCTTCAACTGTATGGTCTGTTTTATATGGCTTCTAGGTTAAAGAAACGTATTCACTAGCTTAATGTGTTGAAAAATTCGAATTGTATTCAAAGACGTGTTTTTCTTCAATATTCTCCCCCCCCCCAATTTGATCTGCTGTATATGTAAAATTTGTTGAAACATATTGAATGGTTATATTCCTATTAATTCTAAGTTGAAAAAGAAATTGGCAAAACATAAATTATTGCTTAGAGCTTTAGCTACTAGACAAGAAAGAAACAAGAAAAAAGACTTATGAACTAAACATGCAAGAATTGTTCAAAGTGGTGGAGCATTTTTACCTCTAGTATTACCAGCTTTATTATCTACACTAGCAACTTTTGTTAGAGAGAAACAACTATAGAATGAAATTTTCGAATTCATTTGCTCTTATACCTCACCAGGTTCTGAATAAACTAAATAATAATACACAGGTTTCCTCTTCCTCTGCTTTATCAAATGACAAGATGGGTATAGCTAGACAAGTTGATATGTATCATAATGAATTGGAGCACATTTTTAAGGATAATACATTAACTCTCAATTTATGTCACAGTATTTAACTTTTGAACACAAAAACGCGCAACATGCTACCATAATTTTAAAACAAAATACTTATGATGAAAGTGATAGCATTAATTTAAATGTCAAAGAAAAAGATTGGTTGAATGATGAGAAATTACTCAGTAGAATTCCTCAACAATTTAAACATTCTGCATCATTATTATTGGAACATGTATGATGTAACCCTAGTGTAAATGTTAATAAGGAAGGAGAAATATCAACTGATTGGATATTAATTGAAGAACTGATATTATTGATTTATTACATGATTGGTTGCCTAAACTTTCAAAAATTATGCAACCATTTGGAGTAAATGAGATTGCTACTGCTTTGAGAAAGCATAATGTACCATTAGAGGCTATAGGAAATCCCTTACATAAAATGTTATTCACTCTACCTGGAAAGCTCTCCTACGAAACAGCTGTAGAAGAATCAGATAATCAGGCAAGTGGTAGTCCCAAATGGTTGAATAAATTGCTCGTAAAAGGTGTTGGTGTTTTTTAAAGTGACAAAGAAGATATCAAAGACAATACCCATTGAATCAATGGCTCTTTCTGTGAACTACATTGCACAGATTTTCATGCTCACTACATTTCAAAATGTATCTGCATTAGCCACAAATGCTTTATCTTCCCCATTTTTTTTTCTTTTCGGACATCTTTATAGTATCTCAAAAATCATTATCCAAATTGCTTGAACATTCCATTTCTATAGAATAATGGTGATCTGAATAATTACTATCCTTGCCACTATAATCCTCAGAAGATTGAATCATTCTTTTACAACCAACCCTGAACAAAAGAATTCCTTGCAGACTAGTTTTGAAAATCTGAAGAAAGTTATTCTTAACTTGAAAAACAAAAATAGAAGATGGTTTTTATATTCACCAATACTCTGAATCCTTTTATTAAAAAAAAATCAGTTTATTTTGAATTCTTCACATTTATCAATCAACATATCAAGACATTTTTCAACATGTTCTTCTCCTTTAGCTCCAGCTAGGACAACTTTACCACTGGTGAATTAAAGTATCATCAGTTTGGGGGATTCTACTTTGTACAAAAGATCTATAAATATTTCAAAGGTAAAATTGCAATTTGATCAATTAGTGACATAAATTTTCCTCAAATTGATACCAAAACCTACATAATTCTTTTTCCTTTTTCCTTTGCTCGAATAGAGAAGAAAAGAAAGTATTCAAAATTGGATGAAATTTTGTCGAAAACTGGTCATTTACAGTTCAGCAAAAAGATCAAATTGTTTTTCAAAAATCTGGGTGATTCTCATGATTCTGAGTGTGATCGCATCCCTTCTCTCCAATTATGCTTGCCACAATTTTCAGCAGGTGTAAGAGTTTTCTATGTTCCCCTATCTGCTCATGAAACTGTGGTGTTGAGCTTATGTTTGAAAACTTGAAAAAACTGCTGATGTATCTAGAAAAACTACCAACAAGTTGAGGATAAAATAAAAGAGAGTAAAGTAAAGCCCGGTTCATACTTAAGCTCATTGCTCCATGAGCATGCTCCCAGCTGTGCTCCGAGATGTTTGGCCAGCACAGTCCAAGCAAGCTGCATTCTGTGCTTGCTCAGCACATAAATATATGTTTGGTGAGCAGAACCCTGAGCACAATGTTGCATCGATTTTGCTGAATATTGCCTCTAGCATTTCTGTCTTTCTCATCCATTTATTTGCCTTTGGGCTGAGCTGACAATAATCTTCAAAGGAACCACAAGAAATTTTTCTGTGTATAAATTGGTGTCACATACAGGATTATACATCCATAAACAGGTTGATTTGCATAGAGCTCATCTTATGTCTCATTTGAACCTACCATTGCTGTTTGTTACTTTTGGAATTCAATTGATTTTCACTTAATAATTAATCAATGGACTATTTAATTCAAAGGGACTAATAAATGAAATGATAAATTTAAAGAATCAAAACACAAAAAATAAAAAAAACTTGAAAATTCATTGTATTAATAAATAACTTTTCTAAGAGTTTGCCACTGGTTCTTAACAAGTCGCACATAGTGAAGTGCTGTACAACGTATATGAAGGAAGAATATGGCATTCAACAGGAAAAAACAGCCACACAAATCATAAACAGTAGACAAACTGTCTTGATGAAGGTTTTTGCTGTCCCCCACATCCTAACAGCCCTTTCAAGGGCCACCCTAGGAACAGAAGTGTTGCTGTAAAATCCTAAGATCCTTTTGTTTTTATTCCAAAAATTTAAAAAAACTGACTCATTTAACTGCTTTTTGATATTGATGTTGACACAATGAGATATGAAATTTGTAGCTCCTTATTTTTCCTGTTTTGACTTTCTGAAAATATTCAAAGCTATTATGTTATTCAAAAACACTTCGTCCTTAAATGGGCATTCTATTACACATTATGAATGTCTGGACATCTTCTTATAAAATTTTTCAGCAACAGACTTTCAGGGGTCGTCTTCTTCCTGGTTTCTACTGTCGAAGATATCAATGAATATTCTGTATCTTCCAGAAATATATTGGGGGAAAAACGCATTGCAAAAAATATCAGGCACAAAATATTCATTTTTGCATCATAACGCATATCCTGCACAACATGGACAAGTAAAAAAAACAGGAAATATACACAATCACAATACTAATGTTTTAAAGAACAATGTAGAATTACTAAAATTTGAATTGTTCTTCATAAGAATCATTCACTGGAAACGTTTAGTTCTTCAAAATGGCCACTCTCTTTGATACAGAAATCAAATCATGTCATTAGGGGCTCAACTGGAATTGGCTCAAAAACTCGTTTGCCATATTTTTCTTCTATCTTTTTGATGTGATTAATTGCTCTTTTCCATGCTTCCCTGTCGATTTTCACATTTTCTTTCAAGGATGATTGACATCAGCCAATTTAAATTTGTTCTGCATTGCCACATTAAATTTGATCTGACTTCAAATCACTTTGATCAGTTTTAATTCACAATGGTAATCTGGCAACTACAAAATTTCTATGCTGAATATTTTGGACAGTTTTTTCTTTGTCTAACTTTCATCATATGCAATTTTTTGTTTTGTTAGAAAAAGATTCCATCTTTTCGAATTTTAAGGTTAGTTTAGTCCAAAAAAGAATTCATCTTTTTTGGACTAGACTAACCTTCAAATTCGAGTGAGAGGAAGTGGATAAGGTTTTTTCAGTGGTGAAATGCTGGGATAGCCTTTTGGATTGTGTCAGGTCTTTTTCCATCAGTTCTAGGAGCCGAGCTGCTGAGAAAAAGAGAGTGATCAATTCATAAATTTGTTACTTACAGATGAGAAGGCAGCTGTGGCTGAGATATTTGCTGGCACGTGGAGAGAGTGTAGCTGAAGTCGCAGATGTTTTTGTCAGTGATAGTAAAACGTGATGATACAGGTAAGGCATACAGGTAAGGCATATACAAGTAGTTGAAAAGAGGTGCAATCGTTTAATCAAGGTTCACTGATCAGGGAAGGTCAAGAAAAAGAAAAAATAAAAATTGACAAAAATTGCAGAAATAAAAAAGAAAACTATATGACAAACCTGATCTTCGTATGGTGCAAACAACCTTGAAGCTACAATCACCCAGAGTGATCGGCAGTTTTCCAGATCAATGCGAGTGCAATGTCAGAGTTTTACACCCTTGGTGGAGCAGGTATGAATTTTCGCCAGTCAGACACCCACCATAGGTATCATTTAAATATAAGTGAGGTGTAGTGCACTGCAGTTAGAGGGACTCTGCTGGGAGCAAAAAGAAGTAGTCATGGGGTGCTTCATGTATGAAAAGAAAGAAAAATAATGAAAACAGAAGCTAGTTGTGACCCTCTTAAGACCTGGCAATCTGGTGGACTCTAGGCCCAGTAGGATCTATGCTGTCCTTTCAGGGGGACTACTGTGGTAGGGATGCTGGAAAAGATCCTGAATTAAAGCCAGAGGCAAGCGAGATGAAAGACATAGAGAAAGGAAAAAGAAAAGGAACAGAAGAGAGGAACAGAGGAAAAGAAAGTGGGAGGATAGAAAAAGTAAAATTGAAAAAGACACAGAGAATAAAATAAAATATAGAAAAGAAAGAAAATAAAAATTTTGAAGCAAAAAAAGAACAGCTAAAACATTATATAAAAACGAAATTGGCTGAGTAAATCAGGGTAGTTGTTCAAGGGATCATCTAGTGCATGGGCAAGAGTGCATAGTTAAGAGAAAAAGAAAAATAAACCTGAAAGCAGAAGGATACATAAGCAAAGATACAGTATGGCGTAAGACAATATGTGCTTCAGCTGAAAGAGGGATTTTGGCCTGAGTAAGAAAATAACATAATCCCAATGGATGCATCAATAACTGAGTTAGATTATGAATAAAGGAAAGAAATTGATTAGGAGAGAGGAATCCAATTATCAATTGGATGAAAAAATGATATCAATACGAATGTGAGACGAACCCATTATGTGGCTAAGAGAAGGTGCAAAAATTTGGCAAGCTTATGAGGCAAATTACATTTAGAAGAATAAATAGTGTTTGAAAATTTTGTGGTGTTCAAAAATAATGGGCAAACAGAAAACATACAGGAAACAAAGGAAAATTGTCAATTTCTAAAGTTCAGAGGGAGACCTAAAAATTGAATGAACTGGAAAATTACTGTATATTTCATGCATTT
Source organism: Romanomermis culicivorax (assembly GCA_963922205.1). NCBI lineage: Eukaryota > Metazoa > Nematoda > Enoplea > Mermithida > Mermithidae > Romanomermis > Romanomermis culicivorax. The sequence goes on from CAWUHX010000456.1 coordinate 88,598, forward strand.
TGTTCTGGAGAGAAGGTCCAAAGGACGGGCAAAGGGGAAAGAGAACCTAGGGCGAGAACAGTTAAAGCAGTTTGTCAATTTTGTGTTCAGGAAAAGACTCAAAAATTCTTCAAATGGAAAAAGGAAACTACAGCAAGCCCTGTGAAATAAGTTTGCTAATTTTGTGGCCAGGGAAAGGAACAAAAATTGGCCAAAAGGCAAAATCATTAGAAAAAAATTACGAAATTGTTGACCTTGAAAAAGTGCAAAAATTTAGTGATTTATTGACCATAAAAAGATGCAGGCAGAGTTGAAAAAAGAACAGACCAGAAGAAGAAAGTAATATTTTTCCTCAGCTTAACAATGTCACACATTTGGGAGAGTTGAGCTGTTGAAGATAAAATGGGGATTGTGAGTTAAGTTGCTGATGATAAACTCTCCAACTGGTCACCTTTTTTACAGGTAGTCTGCATGTACCGCTTATAACTTCCACAATACCTTTTCATCATCTTCTTCCAACAACTTGTCTACACTTTCTACTTATTCTAAATTCTTTTTTGTCTGAATATCAAAATTTTATTGCAACATGTGTAGGTGAATGTAATCATGCTTAAAACTCACAAAAACTGTATTCTCAAGTTCTTCAATTGATGACTATGCTTTCTAACCACGTCTTTAAACTATCAATCTTTTGTTGATGTTATCAATTTTATGTGCCATTTTTGTGAGTGATAAACCAAATTCATTTAGTTTAGCCATTTAGTCTTACAAATGATGATCAAACTTTGGATCTATTTGAGAATTTAGGGGCTTTCAAAATCAGAACCGTCAGTTCTTGAGCTATGTCTTTCCTTTGTTGAACATGACTTTCCTGCTCCTAAATTCAAAAGATTGAAATGAATGATAACAATAACATTTAAAAAATATCTTACTGAAGTCCACTTGATCTAAACTTTGGTTTGTGCTGCCAGAAAGCATAGAGCCCACTGTACCTGGCTTCAATAGAATGCTAGAATTTTACACACTGATCAAGCATTGTAGGAAATGGCTGCTGAAATGTGGAAAAATTAAAATTCTTGGCTAAACATGAAAAAATTAAAACCATACACTTTAAGACGAGCATCAATGGGTTCCCATATTTGATGCTGTCATTCATCCAATAAAGTTTAAACATCATCATTTTTTTCAACCTGCAATGATCCCAAAAAGGCAAGATAACTGGATTTTTATCTGGAAATAATTTCTTATCATTTGCAACGCATAAAGTACAGTTTTATATCCCAGCAATATAATAAACCTTTTCAGCTGGCAATCTGAAACATACCACACTTTTCAGTGTAAACTTGGGAAAAAATGCTTCCACATCCTGACCTGACCAAATTCGTCATCAATCCCTTCAAGCTCACCCAGCTGTCTTGCTGTTCTCTCTTCTGGAGGTAACTTGGCCATAATTTGAGCTGATAAGAATTCTGTAATGAAAATCATGAGTGGAATTTGTATGTCTTTTCAGTCATAGTGATATTCTCTACTTGACGCACTTTTTTGCATGGCTCCATAAAACTATTCTACATAAGCTACAGCTCAAACTGCCCACAAAGGATGCAAATAGAATTTGGTTTATTTAGCTTACATAACATAAATCCTAGTTAGTTTCAAAACATAAGTAACAAGCATAAAGGCATACTTAGTGACCATAATATTGAATTTCTTTAATATCCCTTGTACTCTGATTACACATATAAGCTGTACATATCTAAGCTCTGTGTACATGTTAAACACAGTAGGTATTGTAGCTTCTAAATACATCTGATAGAGTATAGCAGTATGCTGTGTATGCCTACTTGATTTTATCAATTTCAAATTATCAGTTTGCTGCCTCCAATAGTTTAGTATAAATAATCTCTGGAAAAGAACTGTTGCAGAAGGTGTCCAGCATTGACACAGTTGGTGTCAAAACTCTGTAATAAATATCTAGACAAGCTGGTTCTCTATCTGACATAATTTTTAAATGCATCGTTATAACTACTGTCTTATACTATTCATTCCAAACTTACAATTTGTGCTTACTTATGGAATTTGATGACAATTCTGTCTAAGTTACACTAAACAAATATGATAATACTAAGGAAATGCAAAATTATGTGTGAGTTGAATAGTTTTACTGTCGCCTTTCTAAAGTTTTAATAAAAACATGCTTCCAAAGTACAATATGAAATGATCATACCATAAAAAATTCTGAATTTTTGGTGCTGCATCACTGTGGTTGTAAGCCTTAGAAATATATAAGGATGTAATGGTCTAATGTGCCCAACATCCACACTTACTTATTCCTTAGGCTTAGGAGCATAGTGATGCACTGGGAGGGTGTGGGACGTAACCACAAAGGCAGGCAAGATGCATCTGCCCTGTCCTACTGGATAACCTTACTTATGTATGATTTTATGCTTTACTCCTCGAGTTTAGTACAGAGTTTAATACAAGGCAGTGAATCTCCAGCCTAGATCACTCTCCTCCTATGGATGGCAGTGCAAATTGCCTGTTCGAATCACTCTTCTTTCATTAATGTCACTGTAGCTTGCTTGTTAAATTGCATGTACTGCAGTGTTATATCATTTCTTGATGTATATCTTATGACATGCATCTGCTAAACCCTTGTCAACCAGCTCCACTAATACCTGTGACATAAAAATAAAATTATCACATTCTGGTAAAATTTAATTTTCCTCGTTTGAATTCCATCTGAGTAGATTTTACATTGACTAGACCCAATGCAAAAAAAAACACAAATGACCTATCTCATGGTCAAAAAACCATGGTGAAATTAAAAATTAAACTTCTGTTGATTTTTACCTAACTTCTTGTGCATATGATACTGTATTCTCCTAACTTCCAGATTCTGCCATGCCCTGAAAATATTATATATGCTTGCCTCATCATTCAACCAGAGCCTGTATGTCTCCTGAAAAAAATATTTAGGATAGATCTATTGATTTAGGCCCAAATTACGGAAAATGAGTTAAGCATTGAAAAGAGCAGGAGTAAAATGGTAGCTAAATAAAAGTCATGTAAAATCTCAGTCAGAACTGTAGGTTTAAGCTGAGTAAAGTTTAAGTTATTGAGAGTAAAATGGTGGGCTAAAAATTGCTAAAATCAGTGATAGAAAAAATTAACCCATGATTTTACCCATATTGGGATTACAAGAAAATCATAAGGTGAAGATTATTGAAAAAAACCTTGAAATTTTATTCTATCATCAGCAGGGTTATATTCACAAGAAGTTTATATTTCTCATGTAAGGTACAAATTTGATTCGTTCTTTGTGGTATTGCAGATTAAACTACAAATCATGTTCATCAGGGCAATAATGAGAAGCCCAAAACTCAGATTTTTCAGAAAGGCTCTATGTGCAGATTTTCAAGCAAGCAGAACATAGCATGGCTGCCAATGCTCTATGCAGTGATGTTCTGCATGGCACTATCCCCAAAGTTATGCACTTGTTTGATGATGATGTTCTGACTCAAACATTGCTGTGATCAATCCTTGAAAAGCATACGAAAGCCTATGAATCAAGGGTCTGCAATACTAGTGTACCATCTGTTGCTGTCAACAGCATATCTTTACTGGCCACCAATCAGACTGCTTATTTCCGATTTTCCTGATTGATTTGTTGACTTACTTGTTGTTTCAACAAAGCTGCCGTAGAGCAAATTAGACATGTTTGAATATGGAGAATCCATTGAAGACAAAACATGGGATACTGCATATGCCAGAAATATTAGTCATGATGAGTCTCTACCTGGCATTGACAACAATTTGCCTTGATAGTTTGAGTAACTTAAACCAGCTTCTGCGGAACATCAGAACGAATAATTTTTTCTTTTTATTTGTGGATCTTCTCACATTAAATCTTGTTTAGTTGCCAAATAGTCCATCACATTAAAATACTGTGTTATCTGCACTATAAGCTCAACTAATGAAAAAATTGATAGATGTCAAGAGTCTGACAAAAATATAAGGATCAGTAACAAAAAGGAAACAAGAAACACTAGAAAGTCGAACTTACATTTTTTCTATTGATTATTAGCCTTTTCTTGAACATGCTCATGGAAGAAGGAGCCACACAGTTTCTGAAATATTTTTATTTTCAGATCAATCATGGATTCGATCAAGATTAACATCATTCAATTATTGTATATCTACAAAATAAGATTTAACATGCAAAGATTATGCAGTCTGTGCTGTGGAACAATGAGTTTGGTTAAAAAGAGCCAGTACAGTCATGGACTTGTATGGGCTGCAGCACACAATAGAAGCAGTAATCAGTTCATACTAATCCAATTTTACAATATATCAAGTTCAGTGTCTCAGTTTAGATTTAACTTTCTGCAATAATACACCTGCTTAATTGGTTGCCTGACATCCCAATGATTCAGTTATCCTGCTTAATCCCTGATTTGGCATTGCCAGACTGTCATGCTTTCTGAAAAAACTTTTTGGGATGAAAATCAGGTCATGGGCAGATTCACACACTGATAAAAAGGATCAAACCTTGGCAGTTGATGCAACCAGAGTTTCATTTGCATGATTCACTTATTTGCAAGGCAAACTTGCTAGTATTCTGCTGTGGCTAACACACGTTTATTTCCTTCTTATTTTCTTGTGAACAAAGGCTCCATAGTTGAACCACACATATGATACAAAGACTATTCGATTTTGTATGGAGAGTCTGACACATGGGGGTTGTATTTTATGCCAGACTTGTTTCGAAACAGAAGCATTATGTATTTTTGTGTGTGTGTCGACATAGAGAATCCATCTGCAAATTGGCTATAATTGTCATTTATTTTCATCGCATCGTTCATAATTGCCATGTCCTGTCCTCGTGGATGGTGAGCAAGTGTAATTGTTTTCGGGACCAAGTAAAAGTATAGCTAAAATCTCAGTGTTACCAATCAGAACCCAATCAAGTATTGCATTCCAAATGAATATCATATTTAAAGACCCACTCTAGTTAGTGTTCAACATCTTAGTAGTTTTTTATTCTGGAGTGTACAATATACTTTCAACCTCAAGGATATTTGAGTGGAGGAAATAGTGACATTCATCTCACATTTTTACCACATCTATCATTGACCCTAAGACTGAGAGCAGCTTCACTCAGGCTAGTAAGGCTCATAATCAACCAGCCACCATCCTACTGTGCAGCATCAAACCATGTCAGTGCTGTAGGATATTAACAAAGTGCACCTGAGGAGGAGCAGTTTTCTTCATTTGTAGCATCAAATTGCTATTTTGGTGAGTTGAGAACTCTCAATGTTGATGTGAAGCTCAACAATATATCTAGAGAATTAGCTTTCACTGACACTGGAACTGTTTTCAGGCTTATGGATCATAATTTAGTCAAACAGGTTGATGGTTTCGTTTTCATCCACAAGGCCTGAAACCTATTGCCACCAGTGGACAATAAATTGAGCTTCTTGGCATGCCCATTATAACCATGTCAATCGACAACATTAAGAAAAGGGTCATTGTCCATATACAGGAAAACAGCACAAACAGATCTACTCATAGGTACAAATTTTGTTTCCCATTTTATAAACATGCACTTTAATTGGAGAAAATCAACTGCCACCATCAAGACACATGCCTTGAAATACTATACAACCTGACCAAACAGAGGCCCGAAAAAAATCAGATTGGTCCTGCTTACAAAATATTTAAAACTTCATGCTTTAACAGGAAAAATACTGGCATTTCACTAAACTGGGCCCATTTCACTAAAGCGGCTTAAGCTCCAGCTGAGCTGCAGCTCAACTCTATATGTTATACCATTGTTGTTAAGCTGCAGCTCAACTGTAGCTTAACTCGTACACAAAATATGTCGACAGCTGGGCTGCACCTCAACAGCAATGCTATAAGATATAGAGTTAAGCTACAGCTTAACCTTCTGGATATGTTTTATGTACGAGTTAAGGTACAGCTGAGCTGCACCTTAACTTTCTGTGTAAAGAAATGTTTCCATGGCCGATTGCAGAGGCTTTACCCAAAAACTTTTCACTCGACTTTCTCAATCAACTGGAAAAAATTTCGCCTGCTAACTCGGGGATGGGTTTTTTGGCACATCGTTAAATAATTCGTTTTTGGTTCATTTTGACATATAAACATAAATAACATTTTGACAAACTTCCAAAACTGCCTACGCAAGCTACTGACAAAGTTAAAACAAACAGTAAAATTTTTTCTTGTCGATAGACCACTACTCATGACTGTGAAAAAATTGATAAGCGAACGAATAGTTTTCTGGTAAAGTCTGCGCAATGCATTGCCTTGGTCGATGACTTCTTTCAAAAAGTGGATGAAGGACTGTGTCACAGCAAAAGGCTTAAAAACTTCATCGAACTATCCATAGCAAAGTACAGTATTACAATTCACGATATGCGCAATGGTGTTGGCTCGAAAACTTTATCGACCATCGTTTGCTTAAAGAAACAATTTAACTTGTGCATTTCATGGGCAGATTTGGGCGGATTCGGTGGGGTTTTTGACAGCTTTCTTTGGCTTATTCAGGCGTTTGATAACTTTGTTATTGATGATTTCCATACGTTTGTTGATATTTTTGTAATTTACATGGGAAAATAGCATTGAATGAAGAGTTATAAAGCAATGTCAATAAATTCAGCAGAATCCAACTCGTGAAATAATTTTACAATTTTAGGAGAAAAAAAACGAAATTTTGAATATATAAAATTATTACATAATAGAGGTGTAAAAATGTAAGATGATTTTAGTATTTTAACTTGCTCAGCGAAAGAACATACAATATGGTAAAGATTGTTAGGTAGCCTGTGAGGTGGATGTGGGGGGTGTGGAGGCATACCCAAAAATTTTGAGGAGTCCAAAGCTGCTAAAGCAACCTTGTCTTTCAGATTGTCAATTTCTGCTTTCGTTTCAATTGGAAGGGGACATGCTGTTACACAATTTGCTAAGTTTTGGTTATTTTCCTGATCTGTAAGAAGACAATTAGCAAAATCACTTTCCTTCGTCTGGAGGGAACTCTGTTCAGCTTCAGGAATTTCCATTTTGTCATGGATAATTTCGTTCAATTCAGTTTCTAGATCTAAAACGTAGTCCCGACCTACCGGAACTTCATTTGAGTCCTTTGGATCTGGAATCTGTTCAGCTCCTGACTGACTTCCACACTCCATAATCAAATCAAAATCATCACTTGGTTTAGTGGTGAGAACTTGGCTTGGATGGTATTTTGAGCAAGTCTTCATGAACAGAGGCCATGGCATATGATCAAGAACGATTTTCTTGGTCAAACTCAAAGCTAAAGATTGTAAAGCTTTCAGCCAAAACCTACTTTCACCTGTGAGAAGAAAATAGACACCCAAATCAACCACCTGGGTGGCGATGATAGCCATTTTAATTTGGTTTTGATGAAAGGCTGAGCACTGGTCTAGACTCCAGTAGCCATCCCACATCAAAATTTCACTCTCTTGATGTGTGCCAAAAAATAAAGAAAATAAGTGGTTAAGAGATGAACCACTACACTTTTTTGTCACATCACGGTGTCCAACAAACTCGGGAAAGCCAAGAGGCTGCCCAGGCTGCCCTTCATAAAAATAGGCAATGTCAAAAACAGATTTAGTTTTTTTCAAAATATTTGAACGAATCCAAATATCATGGTGCTGCTGGTATGGAGACAAACCATAGAAAAAATTGATGATCTTCCGATCTTTGAGAAAATGGAAGAAGTAAATATTACCCAGTATTTCTTTTTTGAAAATAGAATAAGGAATGATTATCGTTTTTTTAGCAGAAAAGATTGATAACACAATGGCCTGCAAAGTGTAGATTGTGTGAATGGAATTACTCACTTCCAACACAAATCTGACAATTCTGTCCAAAAGCATTTTATGTACATTGTTCTTCACTTGCCTTAAATTTAGTGCTTAATTCAGCAGCTGGGTCCACAGTTGTTGACTACTTTGATGAAAAAGTTTAAATGATAGTACTTTACTTTAAAAAATCTCCCAAATGAGAAGAAATGTTGCGAAAGCATATTTTAGCTGTTGGAAAAACTAATAAATTGGCTACAATTTGCACTTTTTTTATTATTAATGGTTCCATTTTCCAGGGACTTCTCAGGCCCTTCCCACTAAAGTTACAGTATGGAATAATTCAGCAACCAACTAACCAAAATTTTGTTTTTATTTTCTCTTTTCCTTACATGGACCTCCTTAAAAAACTCATGTCCTGGTAGGTTGTGTCATTGTGTATGTTGTATGGACTTCATTTTGTCCCTATTTCCTTCAATTCTTCTCCAGTGTGATCTTTATCTTTGATTGATTGAGTCTTTTGGTCTTTGCTGCATTCCTCTTTATCTGTGCATGGGCTCCAACCATGTTGTACTTTTTTGGGTTTTCTATTATCAGATCAGAATATTTGATTGCCTTTATGCTATATGAACCTTTATAGATAGGCATCATTTTCTTGGCCAAACCCTTCTCTATGACTTCAGATTCTTTGAGAACATAGTCATTTATTTTATAGTCAATTTTTTTCATTTCCTGATCATATATTCTTTTGTATTTCATTTGTGCACCTTCTAATGCATTTTGAATTAAGTTCAGGGCCATGGTGAAGTGCTTTTTGAGTCTATTGGCAGACTCTTGCTGAGTCTATTGGCAGACTCTTCCATAGACCATTTCAGAAGGAGCATGTTGTGTAAATGCATTTAAATTTATGTTTATAGAAAAAACTGCAAAAGGCAAGTGCTTATCCCAATCATTTTGCTTTTTGTGTATGTACGTCCGGATTTGAGTCGCAAGCGTTTTATTTGCTCATTCAACTTCTCCATTTGCTATTGGATGATAAGCAGTTGTATGAATTTTGTGAGCATTTATTATTTTAGTTATTTCTTGCATGAGTTCAGATGTAGAATCCCTAGCTCTGTTAGACTGTAAGATTAGTGGAGCTGCATGTCTGCATATGATCTTTGTTATGAAGAGCTTTGCTTTAGTCTCTGGAGTTATGTTTGATGTATATATATATTTTTTAATACATATTTTACAGCAGTATGATGTGTTTCAATAATTACTTCTTGTTGATAGAGGTAGCATCGAAAGTATTTAACAAATTCCACTACAGCTAGGATTTCTATAGAGAATTAAAGATTTTATTGATTTCTGATTTAATTATAACGTATGCCTAGAAATTTTTTTTTTTATTATTTTGAGCCTAGTGTTTAGGTAAGCAACTTTATTGCAGTCTTCTATATGAATAGAGATGTTCTTTCTAGGGCACTGGTGCAAATCAGCTGCTACTCATTGCTCAAAGAAGTTCTCTAGATGAAGACATTATTTCTATAATTAAGTGATCTTATGCTGTATGTAGTTCATTTCTGATGCAATGTCATGCTACTTTGTCTGTATATGAATTTCAAACTCGAATGACTCTTGTCATCTTTTTAGGAGATTCTTCGCCTTGAAATCTATCTGTTGCACAACACGTCTTCCAATATTGTCATGAGCAAACAAGATTTCATCTTAGTGCATCAGCCTCACTAGATTCCAAGCTGGCTCCAGGTAAGAATAGATAGGCTTGGTTTGTGATACTCTTCATCATATGTCTGATGTGTGTTTTACTGAATCCAATGAAATTGTTGGTACTTTTTATCAGGACTCTTGTGGAGTGACTATCACAAGATCAAATGCTTCATGTCGAAATGTGACCATGATTTTCTGGCTTCAACCAACAAGGCCATCGAAGAAAAATGCAATCAATCTGAGTTGAACTTCTCCTTCTTAAACTTGACTGAAAAAGATGAAAAATCAAAAAAGCCTTTTTTGGTCAATTCCAATTTGTCTGATTTTATTGAGGAATCTGGCTAGAGACCTCTAAGAGTGGCCAATTGATGGGTGATGCCCACAGTTCAACAATGAAATCTGGATTTCTATTGGCAGGGACTATGGAGAGAAAAATACCAGGCTGAACCTCAGTTTTATGAATGTTGTCAAACTCAACAGTGTTCACAATGTGTGAATTATCCGATTTCACAAAGGTGCAGATTAAGCCCAAAATCTATGTGCAGCTTTTTCATGATTGGTGGACCAAGTTTAACACATTCAAAACTGATTGACCCTGCCTTACTTACTGAAAAACAGATTCATGGAGCAAGAAAAGATCAAACTGTTCCTCGTTGGTTATACAATGTTTCTATTGTATTTCAATGGACATCAAGAGCCAGCATCATTATTTCCATGCCTTTATGGCTTGGCCAAACTCGATGATCTGATGAAACCTGGAGCCTGCCAGCTAAGTGCCCACTTATAAGACCAGAAATTATTTCCCAAAAAAACTGGAAAATTCTCAAATTTTGTATCCACTCTGCTCGATCTAATTTAAAAACATTGTGCCCCCTGTTTTGCATAATCCACTTGGATTATTTGATGATATATTTAAACAGATCCAGATTATATGGAAGAAAATCGATTTGGCAACCAAATTTACCATCAGACTGGACACTGAGTAGGATATGTTAAAAAAGGACACCACTATCCAAGATCTATTCAAGTAAGCTCAAATACTCCTCCCTTAATGAGTTACTGTACATAAACATTATCTTGCAAAAGAAAAATATTTTTACTTTTCTGTTTTTCCATAATTTTGTTCACTTTATGAAGATTGTTCCTAATTTGGAGCATGAAAACTTGATTTTATTCTTTAATCAACTGTTTTTCTATTTATTCTTGATTAAATAATGAATCTTTTTCATCTGCAGTTCTGGACCCTATTGACCGCCTATCCTGTGAAATTACCTACTTAGAAGAGGACATTGACATTTATGAGAGGCTTGGATACATGATCACTACCTGCAACAAGAATCAGGTCAAACCTTTAAAAGCATCCTGGCATTGTAGCTCAGTTTTTGTTTCTCTAGTTCACCTTTCTTTAAGCAATATTGCAACAACTGGATTTACTGCAACAATTGTTCAAATATGACTCATAATGTTTTTACCCTAGTTTTGACAAAACATCAGATGTCAACAATCAATGGAGAGGAATTCAAATGCTTCGACAGCAGGGAGGTGAACAAGTCTCAGGATGTCTTGCAGGGTTGTAGAATACCTGTATATATTTTAGCTGCCCTGATCTTATTGCAGTGCAAAAATACAAACTTGAGCTACTCTTTCAATTTTTTCCAGATTCAGTGCCTCAACAAGATTTTCATAATCTATCAGAGCTGATTTTCAATTACATATATACTTTGCATAGAATTAAAGATGTGTGCCAGGAAAAAAAGTGATTTGAAAGACCAGCTAGCCACACTGAAAACTTGTCGAGCTCAGAACAGTGCAGAAGCAGATAAGTTGAATCGAAAATTGTGTGAAAGTGTAAGCCCTCGTGAAAAAAGACTATTCTCTGTTCTAGATGTCCTTGGAGTAAACTTGAAGGGGTACCATTCCAGGTCATATATTGGCAACCAAGTTTTCAGTATGTTGAATGAAAATGAAATCTATGAACCCAATTTATTGACCAAATGCCTGGAAAGCTAAGATCAGCACAGACAAATGTTCTATGATGCCCTGGTTCTATTTGGAAAGATTTTGGCCGTGACATCAAAAATTTTCGCCATAATAACAAAAGTTCGATTATTCAAGATACAATTTATAACAATTCAAGAAATTGCCAATTCTCAAATTTGAAATCATATTGACATAATATGTCTCCAGCTTCTTGTAGAGAATAAATTATTTTGGGCATCACCAACATTGAGCTCCAACAGTTAGGAACATCCTTAAAAAAGTAGAAGTTTTTTTGTATTTATATTTCTTCTTATTCTTTCTTGTAAGAGCTTAAGTGGTAACTTTTCGATATCAATTTCTTTTTTTATCACTTTGAGAGTGTTCTTTGCAGGGTCACTCCAATTCATTACGCCAACAATTTTTTTACAGTCTCTTATCATCATTTCTATGGAGTATTGCTTAATAATTGCTGAAAAATTGAATAATGTTTATGCAAAATTATTTATTTAGATCTACCCCTTTACCATCATTGACAACTAAATTTAGCTGATGTTCTGTTTCATTTCATCATATGTTTATTGTACATTAAATTCCATCTTGAGTACAATTATTTTCGATACACAATTGTATTTTTGCACTGACTGTTTCATACAAAACTCTAAATTGTTGCTTGCACACTGTTCCTAATTTTAAACTGTACTCAGGAGATACTTAAAAATGAAGACAATCTTTAACCACATATTAACTAAAGCAATGCATGCATTTTAACATAATAGCTTCGTGAGACAAGTAGGGCTGACATAAAGGATGATATAAATTCATAATTATTATTCATCATTGTACTTCTACTTTGCATATCTGCTCAGTATAATTGTTGAAACATAAACTCATAAGATAATTTTGAGCATTGGAATATCTATCAAAATTCTCAATTTCAGCTGCTAAGAGATGAAAAGCCTGTAATCTGCTATGATTGTTATGGAGACTAATCATTTCAATAATATAATCTAACAGCACTGAATTTCTATCAGAAAGAAAATATGCTCCTAGAAGTGATGTTATTGACTACTAGGTTCACAAGTAACTGCAGAGTTATCCTGGAATAAAAATTTTGAAACATTGATGTCACAATCAAGAATAGAGATGCACAGACAAAGATCTTATCCACATCATATCTTGCTGAAATGGCCCTCTGCCCATTCATTAGAAGTTTAATTTTTGTATCGACTTGATATTGGTATCGAACCTACAGTGAGAGCTGACAAGAAAAAATAAATTTTGGTATCCAAAAATGAATTAAATTTTGGATAAGATGCAAAAAACATGGTTACAGGCTAGTATGTACTATCCTGATAATTTTTCAACAAATTTAAGAGAAATTCCTGGGTTCAACACATAATTTGAAAATTTTAAAAACAGCAGTTAGGTTGAAGAGTATAAATGGGTGGAGTAAAGAATAAAAAAACTGGTTCTTAGAAGTGCACAAGCATATTCTTGTTCATTTTATTACTGTAATGCTCCATTGTAACAGCTGCTGCACAGCACTCTAAGTCAGTGTCCATCAGAAATATCCTGGTCTAAGCCAGAATTTCAACATTAAAACATCAAACCCATGGGTTAACTGTAAGGGCCCTGCTATACTTTGCCAGCCTGGGCCAGCGCCAGATGAGATATTTTTAAACCTGCCCTGGCCGTCAGCAGTTGCAAGTTTTTGCTGCTATACTTCATCCCATGCTGGCCATGACCTAGTGCAAACCTACGAAAAAATGAAAAAGCAGCAAGAGGCATTTTTCGCACTATAATTCATATGTTATAACATATATGCCTGCTAGTGCTGGTTCAGAAACATTGATTGAATCGAAATTGACAACCAGCACTGGCCATTATCAAACAGAGGAAGTATAGCAGCTCGGAACCGGCAGCTGCACAAGCCCAAAATCTACATCATTGGGTCACAAAGTTAAACTTGCACGATTATGATGGAAAATTTCCATGCATGGTAGATGTGAAATGTAGTAAATACTTTCCCCATAAAGTGTCATCAGTAACTGTCCTCTCTGAAAAACACTTCTATATTTACAAAAGATGCACTCTATCCAGTCCAGGTGGAAGAAAATCAGAAATGCTTGGAAACACATTCTTGAAAGTGGCCAACAATGGTAAACAGAAACAAAAACTCAACAATGAGTAATACTGATGTTGGGGTATATACTGAGTATAAACATGGGTATAAACAAAAACTGGGTATAAACAAAAACTCAATAATGAGTAATACATAATACTGATGTTGGGGTATATACTGATTTCAATCTAGGACATATTGCAGCCCAGGCATATTTCAAGGTCAAGAAAGTTGAGGATAGTAAAAAGGTTACTGAAACTGACTATGATGAAATGGCTCACACTTAAGTGCAGGTATATGATGTGCATCAAAGCTTTTTGGTGCTTTGATGGTTACCTTATTGTTCATGAGTCTCATCAAGTTATTAGCCATTGGGTGTATGGCCCAGCAGGTGATCAAATAGTTTTTCATGAAGGCTATGAGGGAGAAGCCCAAACTGAATTTTAATCAGGTAATAAAAAGGACATGGTTCATGTCTTTTTTGATTGATGCTTCCATGCTGCTTTAGCCAAAACTCTCACCTAGGATTAATTGGGCAAACATTTTTGGTTCCATTGGAAAGAAAGAAGATGGCTTTTGAGGAAAAAGGAAATCCAGCTAAGACTATTGTTACTGTAGGTAGTGTTTCCACCGTTAACGGGGAACTGTTCTGCATTTGTATTCTGCTCTTCACCAGTTTTGAACCCTTAGGAACTGTGAAAGTAGTTGTCTTCCCCACCCTTGAGAAAGGTTGTGAGCCTTTGAAACTATTAGATAATGAGGAAGTTTGGGAGAGAACATGCTAAATTAGAACATATGGGTTGCTGCTCATTTCACACGTTTTTCACTCTTCTAATTTACCATTGCAATCCTGCTAAACTGCTGTCTCTCTAACTGAATCAGACCAAATATAAGATTTTTCCCAATGGTACGTGATACATAAAAATCATCCCAAAAAATTTATTCCCAGACCAGCTGAACAATCTTCCTTAATATACACTACGATCGTTTCTTCCTCATCTTTTCATTTTACTGTTATCAACGCAGATCCTGTAACCATGCCACCGTTTGCTGCTACTGACTTTATGGTTGAATGCATTATTCTCAAATTTCCTAATTTTCTTGGATAAGTAGCACGGAGCAATGAAAATATTGCACCAGTGTCAATTAGAGCTTTTACCTGCACCATGTTATTGACACTGATGTTAATATCATTTGTCTTCAAAGAAACATGGTCAGAATTATTGACCACAAGCACTGAAGTTGACTGGACTTCTGTTGAAGTCTATGGACCTTCTGTTGGTCTCATTTCCACCATTTCCTCACACATCGAGGTTCCACACTGTATTTTCTTGAATGGATTTCTCCATTCTCTTATATTGTTTTTCCTTTCCTGCCTAGCATTTATTCTCATTAATCTTTGCAGGGCATTTCAAAAATTCTCAGGCATCTCTCTCTGATTTATCTCAATTCTCCAAGGTGAAGAACGTCTCCTAGTAATCAATAAATGAAATATGTATCCCAGAATCAGGGTAATGACCATCAGGACCAAAACTTTCAAAATCAATTGTAATAGTCCTTTGAGCAAACTGCTTCACCCTGTATTGAAATTTTCTTGACTTGTTGTGAGCATGTACTCAAGAACTTTCCCTGCTCCTTGAGTTGTGTTTCCTAACTTTTTTCCAATTCACAATAGGGTTTCATGAACATCAGGCAGTTCAAGTGACATGTCTAATGCATAACTCAATAAGCTTTTTAACACCATTTCTAGTTGACTCATCTTATACACAAATTGTTTCAATGATGCCAAACATGCTGGCACTTATGCCAATTGATCATAAAAAAATTGCTGGCATTATAAATTTAAAAAATTCATTTTTTCCTTTCCAAATAAATAGAAGTAGCACTTTACTCACATGCACATGACGATATACTGTGTTCAATGTACAATTCATTTTATTTTCAAACATGCTGACAATGTGATGAAAACATGGCAAGGTATGGCTGAATTTTGTCAATTCTGTGCCCCCAGGTATCACAAACATGATTTATTTTTTATCTCCACTGGCCAGTACTTGAAATAAATGCTGCCAATATTATGATCAAAATATGTTTTTGTCACATTTATTCAGCAGCACAGCCAAATAGTCAAGAAATCACCTGTAAATTCTACAGTGACATTGGTCCTTTGCAGGAATGCACAATCCCCGAGGGTAGCATCAATATGCAAAACCTGCCATATGATATTAAGATAATGTTGTGCATGGTGACACAGTTCCATCTATGTAAAACGAAAATTCTCAACTTGCATTTCAAATAATCCATGTGTCAAATAATTTAATTTGGGGTTTCTCCTTTCAGGGAAACTTCTATTTTCATTTGGAAGTTTCTTGTCTGATATGGGCAAAGGAATAGGACTCACAAGAAACTTCCTTTCATGGATTTTTACTACTAACCCATGGCTCATTTTGAGTGCATTCTGATATTAATTCTTAGACTATTGATAGGGATCCTTTAAATCTAATGCTGTTTGTAGCTCATCAATGACCACATCTTTATTACTATAAATAGATATGTATCTTCCTTCAAACTATACAGGGCACACTTTGTTAAAGATTGTCCCATTCCACAGTATTCCTCCATCTTGTGAAATACATTTTCCCTGATTTGCCTTGCCCCCTCCTAAATCTCTCAGATCAGTGAAAAGGTGCTTACCTTCCCATGAGGCGACCCGTCCTTCTTCAATGAAGAAATTTTTAACACTGACATATTTCTGAATGTGTTAAGTTTTATCTGTTGAAAATAAGCCATGTTCAATTTAAACCAATGGTATTTTCCCATAATTTTCTATTCGTTGAGCAATTTGCACTTATTGTCATTTACAAACTCTATTATCCTTGAGTCATTTAAGATACTTCTTACTCCTAAGAAACTAGTATAAGTAAAAATCGTCCTTTCTCTCATCATGCATTTGTACGCTTTTCCCTGAACAGGAAAAGTTCTAGGTACATAAACACTAATTTTTACTTTGAAAGTCTTTTCCCCACTTTTCATTGGGGCCCTACAGTCATCTTTCTGAGGAACATCGAAAGCATATCCACTCCTTCAAATACCGCAAAGTGGAGATTATTTTCCACCAACTCCTTATTTTTAATGTAATGATATTACTAAACAGAGTATACATGGTATTAAGTATCATGATGGTTGGCATGATCTTCGCCCATGGCCTTTTGCACATTATCATCTGCAATGGAAAATAATTCATTAATGTGGACCTCAACTCATAAACTCTTCACCACCAAACCACTTTTCCATACAATCCAACTCATCTGAAAACACTTTTCTCTCTTGCAGTGCACTCTGCTGTAGGCTTGCTAGGCTAGCAGCATCCAAATTGTTCGTTTTTGTGGTAGCTGATGTCAAAGCCCTAACCGACTCCTCATAGCACATTGGTTTGATGTGTAGCCACCAACAATTATGATCACCTGAATGGAGTTTGGGCCATGTGCTTAATTTAGGTCTTGTCAACTCAAAATTTTCATTATTTGCTGCATCTTCTAAAATTGTGGTTCCTCCATTTCGTCCTTCTTAAACTATTGTCAACAACCTTTTCTAAATTAGTACCAGACAAATCATTGTTGTTCAGACTTGTGAAGTCAGGAACAGCTGTCTCAACTTCTCCCTGCCTAATGTAGAATGATCTTAGGCAAAACCCTTCCATGGATATATTTGGATTAAAAATCAGATCCTGCATGTCTCCTCATAAAATTACTTTGGCTGATATCACTCTGAATTCTATCATCAGAAAATGAGTCATTCGGTCCCTGACTAATAAGCATAAGATGAAATTTTTCCAAAAATTTTTTATTTCTGCAACAAACATTTTTCATTGTGGTAACCACTATCCAATTCTAATTTGTTCAAAACTTTTCCCTCAAAGTCAGTGTCAGCAGTAGGGGTGCTCGTATGGGCCACTTTCGGTACAAAACATCCTCCTCACTAAATGATAGTATTATAGTTTCATTCTGTAGTCTATATCCCTTTACTATATCCTCTCTGCAACATGATTCATCATTAGTAAATCTCTATTCTAATGAATCATACCATAACTGTTTCACAATTGGCCTTTCATGTTCAGTTTTCACTGAGTTACTCTTGCTACCTATGAATAAGTTTATATTGTTTGATCTAATAAGAAAATTGTATTCTGATAGATCGTGCCATAGACTTTTTCTTGATTGACCTTTCATTCCATAGAAAAATGTGCTCTCACCATGGTTATAAAATTTTTTGATCATTTTTTCAGTCCTCCAGATAAATCACTGAAGAAACAATGAAAATTGTTTGATCTAGTAATAGAACATAACTTTGTAGAAAAAGAGGGTCATTCAACTTTATAGTAGTGAAGATGCATCTCCCACAATTATTTTTGATAAATTCTTTTGTGCATTGACACAACATTCTTGATTGAAGCCAGTATTCTAAAACTAACAGCAACATCAAAGTTTGCGGTTATTGATATATCATCCATCTCCCATAACCCAATAAAAATTGTGGAATAAGTTTATATTATTTGATCTAATCTCTTAGGACTAAGTTTATACTATTTGATCTAATAAAAAATGTGTATTCTAATGAATCATGCCAAAACTTTTTCTCAATTGACCTTCCATATCCAGTTTGAAGAGTTACCCTCATTCCATAGAAAAATGTGCTTTCAGAAAGCTTATAAATTTTTCCATCCTCCAGATGTATCAGTGAAGAAACAATTAAAACTGTTTGCTGGTCTGTTCAAATTTTTCGAACTATTCTGTTTCACCTTCATCTAAAGCCACAGAAAAAAAAGATGGTGGCCTTAGTGCTATTATAGGATTAAAATGTGCATTCCTGATTTCATTGGCTGCATTGGTTAGATTTAAGTTTCCCAAAATTTGAGTGATGTTTTCCAAATGTTGCTGCATAGGATTAATGAAACCCCTCAGATCATTTAACCTCTGATCAAGTGGTCTTAATATTGTCAAGAGGAACCCTGTTGACTTATTATATTTTTGTACTATGTACTTTGTTTCCATATCACTTGAGATGGTATTTTGGTAATCCAGTTAGGATATCAACCATTTTAGCATTTCTACAGTGTATTCTTTATCTACTTTGTTCTATCATGTATCACATGTACAGTATCTTAATAAGTAATGGTGTGAAACATATTCTATGTTCCATCACTATTATCAGTAGGGTTTCTATGCTTGGGGGGCCTAATTTGTGCCTGATGTTTTTTTTATCTCATTCAGCTGTAAGGTTGTGCTACTTTTTTTTGCATATAAGCCTGTGTTATCTTCTGTAAATCAGTTTGGTATTGTTTATTTTATTATTCAGGTGAATAAAGTAAGTCGTTTAGGACTTGCCATTAGAAATTGACTTTTTGACAAGAACATACCAAGAAAAGAAAGCAAGGAACTCCAAAGTCAGATCACAGATTTTTTTTTGGACATGGGTGTCTGAAAAGGCAGACAAAATTTGAAGGTTGATGTAGCTTGGCGTTAGTCATTGACCAAAGGGTCTGAGACAGCTCTCAGATTGCAGGTGTCCAAGGAACAAAACATTTAGTCAAAAGTTAGATTAAGCAGCTTTAGGGAACTTTTCACAATGTAAAGGGTTGGTTACCTGGTGGGTTGAGTTAGTCATGCACTACTGAACACATAACATAGATTTGAGCCTTTGTGTTCTTTTGGGTCAAGTTAAGTGATGAATCTCACTTAAAAACAGTACTCAGTGGACAGGAACAAGTGTATGCTCAGCTGACTAAAAGTAATTTCAGATTTGTTGGAAGGCAGATAGATAGGTCGAAGTAAGCTTGAGTGAAGCATTTCTAAGTTCTTACTAAATCTTTTCAAGTTAGATTTGGATAATCTGGATTCATTATCCAAAGATAGACAATCTACAGTTTCAGAAGAATTTCAGATCATAATTAGTCAGGCATCGCTTGAATTGAGCACCCCCAGACAGATGGGAAGTAATGTTGGAGATATGGTAGAAGTAGCAAAGGCTTTAGAACAGACAGTTAAACAAAGCTTTTGAGAATATTGCTGCTACTATAGCAGATAGGCTAGAGCAATTGAGTTTGAAAGTTTAACACAGTGAAGATATTCAGAGTTTATGGTTAAAGAATTCCCTAATGAGGTTCAATTTAATGATGGCATTCCAGCCACCAGTACCATTTTCAGGTTGATTTGGAGAATCGTTGTGGGATTGGGTAGATAGATTACAGCAGTTAATGACTCTGCAAGGAATAAGTGATTTTTATACTACTTACAAGGCTGCTTTTTCAGAATCTAGCCTGCTTTAAGTGCATTGGTATCCTTCTATGAGTTAAGAAAGGATCTTGGTATTCGAAACACACATGATGGGTTAGTTGCGGGGCTGCACACAACTTTTCAGGGAGGATTTGCAGGCTGTACCATGACAGACTGCTATTTATGTAAATATTTCAGAAAGCATTATGGAATATATCAAAGGAGAGGTTAGAGATTCCGTCAAATGCTGACCAAAGAGGAAGACATAAGAAAGGTGCTGACATTGCCACAGCACTGGCCATGCTACAGGGGCATGCAAGGCACACTATTGCTATGCATGTCCCCAAGGACGCTACATAGCCAGGTTTTGCCTGGAAAAGGACAATGGTCAACCATCTTCACACCAAAAGTATCAGGAAGTTGCACCACAATTATGTTAGTCAGTTGAGCTGTGATGATGAACTGTTAGTTAAGTGAGGATCAAAAGAAAACAAAATTTCACATGAATGTTTGGTTATAGGGACAGACAGTGGGAGTGAGGATGAGTTCAATTAGGTCAAACAACTCTACTCCTTCACAATTGTTGGAGACCAAGAGCTCAATGAAGAGGTGCCCAACTTGCCCTTGCCCCAATCTGAGGAGCTGATAGAGCACTTCAACAACATGGAAGTTAGTTGGGCCCAGGATGGGGAAACACTTGCTTTTGATTACTGCTCGGATTTCTTAAATTTAGGTGCTTTTTTGTCATGTGCCGCTCCCTGAGATGGTAAACCAATTTCTGAAACGCACAGTGTAAAACCATTAGAGATGTATAGGGTCCAAAATTTAACAAAAATCGGGTCCCGGTCCGTGTCCAAAATTTTAAGAATATCAGGTCCAGGTCCGGGTCCAAAATCTTGAGAATATCGGGCCTGGGTTCGAGTCCGGGTCCAAAATTTTGAGAATATTGGGTCAGGGTCCGGGTCCAGCAAAATGGTCAGTAATTTAGGGTTTTATTTCCAGTATGGGTCCATTATATTTTTACACATGCTGTGCTATTTTGTGTGGATACTTTCACCTTTGTGTAAATATTCATATAATAAAAACATTACTTCTATTAGAATCACCATATCTTCCTACCAATAAACATTCCAGAAATATGCCTTACAGGACATTTAATTTGCAGGTTGGAATTGCATCCAAAAAGTTGCCCCGTCAGTTGCGATATACTGTAGTTTGGAGGAGAAATAAAAAAATTGTGATTGCATACCAGTTTTTTGTGCGAAAATTGTTTTTTGGCAAGAAAAATTTTGAGCATTTGTGCGCATTGGTGCATTTTAAAAGAATAGAGTATAAATAGAGTACCAACCACCATGACTAGTCAGGGTCATTTCGAACTGAGCAGATTTTTTTGCAGAATTTTAGGAAAGTTTTCTGCTTATGAATGAGAAATTTTTCTGTGTTTCTGGTGGTTTATAATGATGGTGCACAAAAAAAGTGATCTGTGATGACCTGTTGGCACTTTTCATAAGTTAATAAGGAATTTTGAAAATCAATTAATCAGTTGAGCTGAAATTTAGTTAAAAACATGGAGGGGAAGAACTTGTCTCTGTTGTTTTCTTAAAGTCTAGCCCTCAAGCTAAATTTTCATGACCAGTTGAAAAATTTGGTTGATGTAGTGTGAAAATTTGTCTATTTTCACATAGAACATGCTTTATTGCATCTAAATCGGTTTTCCAATCACTTTTCTAGATTTTTTTGGATTGTATTCAAGAATTTTCATCCATTAAAGCAGGTTTAATTAAACACCTTAATGAGTTAATTTTTAATTTTTAAATGGCTATTATCAAAAAATATCTAAATTGCTATGCCACGACAAGTTGGCAGTTTGTTGTGGGATTATTTCACAAAAACCGAGCATAAGGCAAAATGCAATTTGTGTTCTGCATTACTTTCATTCCTCTGGGGTCTCATTGCGAAAAAATTTGAAATCGAAGCACCATAACACATACAAAGAATATTCATCGAGAGTTAGAGAAATGAAAGAAGGTGATGCAGGTATGATTTGTAATTGTACATTCCTAAAAATGTATATGCAATGAATGAATAACAATACAAGTGTTCGGAAAAAAATGAAACATCAAAAATAAGAAACATTGTCTAAGGTCTTACTCTTTTTTAGAATAAAAAATGGCAATCAAATGATAATTGATTGAAGTGTATTGACATAAAAATAGGGCAAATGATAGCACTTACCCTTTAGTCATGTTGAAGATGTAGGATTTATGGAGTTGATGATGGAGGTAATAAATCAAACTTTAGTATGTTGACCAATTTACATATACAACAAGGCTTATTCTTATTCAGGTGGTCCCTAAGTACCAATTAAGGCAGAGAAATTACAAAAAAAAAGGCGTATTCAACAATACTACATATTACGTAGCGAAGTAATGAAAATAATCGAGGAAAACAAAGTGTATGGTGTGTCATTCACCATGGACATATGGTCCAATCAAGTGGAATCCCTGATCAGGTGAACTATTTCAAAGTCATTCTTAAACTGGCATTGAGTAATTTTTAAACACCCTACAATAATGATGCTTTTTATTTTTTATTTATTTTAGCTTAACCTTACCATAATCGAACTTCAAATTTTGAGGATTGTGTCTGTTATGTTTTTTCTTATAGTTTAACTGCACACGTGGTAATCAGTGGTTTTGAGCATCAAAAACTAATCCTCCATACCCAACCTATGACTGACAAATGCCATACCGGTGAACATATTAACGAAGTTTTCCGAAAATGTTGACTTCATGGGGTATCAATTTGAGCATTCACATCAAACATTGCAATAACATTTTCTATGAACTGATTTTGTTGTTTCTCACTTCAGGTACATCTTGTTGTACATGATCATGGAAGCAATATGGTAAAAGGACTGAATGACGCTGGGGTTTCTAATCTCAATTGCGTAGCTCATCAGCTGCATTTAGTAGTCAAATCAGGTATATGAGTTAAATGTCAATTTTAAATCAACACTCATGTACATTAGTAATGATATAATTATTTTACATGATTTACATCATAATTTTTGTAACAGAAATCATATTTTAGCTTTAAAACAGCAATAAGCTGTATCGAACATCCTTGATACATGTCAGAAAATTGCAACATTGTTCCACAAAAGTGACTGAGCCAGAAAATTATTGGCTGGAATTCAGACTACCAATTGACCAGAATCGACAGTTCTTCGATTAGTCCAAGTAAAAATTAACATTAAACATTAAAAGTCACACATAAATTAATGAAAATGTGGTCAAAGAATGTGATAGTAATTATCAGGTGATTTCACAATAAATTCTTTGCTGTAGGAATCGCCGACTCGATGGAATTCGATGTTAGCCATGATTGAAAGTATCCGAGCATTAAAACAAGTTTTAGTTGTATATGCAAGTGACGAAAATATTACCGATTGGGGTTTGAACTGAGCTTTATTGGACAAAAAGATACTTGCTTTGAAACCATTTTTGGAAGTGACAAATACGGTAATATTTAGTATTTATATTTTGTTTTATTTTTTAGTCTGTTTAATATACAATATGTACTTTGTGTATAAATATTTTGGGAAGAATTTCTCTATTTAACATGAAAGACCTTTGATGGATCCTTCCTTACCTAAAAACTTGATTTTTTATTGATTAGTTGAGCTCTGAATCATCATCAAGTGCCGAGGTATTTCCATGGTTACGTTGGCTAGAGAAAAAGATCAGTAACGATGAGCAGTTCAAAGGCATAGTGACCATGGTTGGCACCTTGCATGATGAATTGAAAAACGATTTTGCAATATTGAAGATGAAAAACAAGTGTTTTCATAATAATCATACATTGCTTTGCGATATATTATCGTGATATATTATTTTTAGGAATTATACAATCACAACTTATTTAGATCCACAATATAAAGATGATGTGTTCAACAAAGTTTCAAGGGTACAAAAGGTAAATTCTGCTATAATGGAATGGGCTTCGGATACCAACAACAGTCCCGCCATCAGGCAATTGTCAACCATCGAGAGAAAATTATTGAGCAATAACGACTCAACAGCAACAGTGGAGAACGACTTCTCCTCTTTTTTGAATGAATTAATTTGCAGGAACAAGAAAGAATTTATCGCAAATTCTGAACAAAAATCGATTCAAAAAGTTAGTATTGAACTCATAAATTGAATACTAGAGTATTACTAAAAAACAAAAAACTAAACTTAAATTAAAAATACAGGATATCAATACCAAGGATATATGAAAAAGCCTGGACTAAAAATTGATTACATATTTACAGGAATTGGTAGACTACTCAAAACTGAAGACCGAATTATCAATAGTTTGGCCCTTATTTAGGTGGAAAAACAATGCCTCTTCCTTTCCACAGCTGTCACAGATTGCTCGTCAATTTTTATCTGCTCCTGCCACAAGCCTACCATCAGAGCAATTATTTAGCGGCACTCGAATTCTGTATCAGCCGAAAAGACGACCTTTACAAAGAAAAACGGCCCAAAAATTGTTTTTTGTGAAATATAACCTGGTTGCTATACATTTTTCATCTAAGTCAGTCTCATGGTGATCTACAATAAATTTTTATTTGTTACTTTTCATATTATAATAAATAATTGATGTATCTTTACATTCTTCAATATGAGTATTTGATTTCAGCTGAATTTTTTTTTCTACTTCTAAATAAAAAAATGACAAAGAGTCAATACTGTTGTCAAAATTGTTCACAGGAAGGTTTAACTGTATGCAGGGCCATGCATAGGATTTTTTCATGGTGGAGGGGGTGGACTAGATTTTTTCACTGAATTGCCCCAGAAAATGTTGATCTCACATGGATATACTGTGTGCATACTGCCTCAATTGGGGGGAGGGGCAGCCGCCCCCTGCCCCCCCCCCCGCTTGTGCACGTCCCTGACTGTATGATTTTTCATTCGGAAAATTGTTGAAGGCTAGTTGTAATAATTCATAATTATTTAGCCCTATGTGAGTTATGGTTTGGCAAAAGCCAAAAAGTTCCATTTTTCAAATTGAGAAGCATTTCCAGAAAAATAGTCTATATATTATACAATAAACTATGTTTCATACATCAGACCCGAATCAAAATTGTGATAATTTTTTCAGGTCCGGGTCCAGATCCAAAATTTTGGAAATATCCGGTCCGGGTCTGGGTCCAAAATTTTGAGAATATCAGGTCTGGGTCTGGGTCGGGGTCCAGCAAAATGGTGGGGTAATTTCGGCTCTGGGTACCCAATACATCACTAGAAACCATCAGAGTAATCAGCAGATCGATTTGATGTAAAATGTATGAATACTCTGGAGGAGTCAAAATCTGTGAGGATATATGTTTCAACAATGGAAAAGGCAAGATAGATCATTTCGAATTGTGTGCATTTGTTGAATTACAGTTTTCAACTGTAAACTGTCATATCAATAACAATTTTCATTATAAACGGCAAAACGTCATCATCAATTGGAAAGTCATTCTGTTTTACAGTAAATCTGATTTCACTGTTGTTTTATCATCCACGTTCAGGAGCAAAGTAGCTTCGGGATATTTAAATCCATTTGGTATAACATCAAAAAACTCAATGAATTCTTGGTGGCCTTTCTTTAGATTGTTGGCATTAATTTATCTGAGGTTTACCTTACAGCACAGGATATTGATTTGCTCATAGCACATTAAAATGAAATTAATTGGAATGACTTTGAACCAGTGTTGTGCATTTGCTAATTTTCCTAAACCAATGGAACACAAAATTTTTATTTAAACTCACATAAGAAAATAAGTTCTTACTTTGGAACGAACAATGAAGCCAATGAAAGCTCACTACCACTCAAAAAATTGGACTAATACATAAACAGAAGTCAGCTCCAGAAAAGTAGGAGTGCAAAAGCAAAAAAATGTTTTTCATGGGGTCAGCTCCAGAAAAATAGGAGTGCAAAAGCATTTGCAGGTTTAAGAAGTCTTCGCTCCTTGGACAGAGCAGATTCAATTTTAGAGAAAGTGGGCGAATATTAATCCAAAATAGTTGCTAGGACATCTAGAGCTGCAGGGAAATGAGCTGTGGCTGGTTAATCAATTTGAGTCCAATCCCAACCATGAGCTTTAAATGGCTTGGGGATTTCTATGCCCAACAGTTCTTGTACCAGGGCATATAAATTAGGATTTATAGTTTCAAAATGGTAGGGCTAATTGAAAAGAGTTCCTACTGTATCTAAGGGTCCAAAACACTCAAAAGAAAATTTATCTTTCAGAAAAGAAATAGTTTTGGCATGTCTCATTGCCTCACAAGTCTTTTTAGGGTCTGCCCCAGCACCAAGTGAGTCTAGTCTATGGTCCGTGATGACCATCGCAGTCCAAATACAGTGACCATCAAAGGAGATAATGTCGGTGGCTTGGGTTAATAAATCAATAATGGATTGGGGTATCTGATGCATTTTTAATAGATCAAAAATAATTATAGTCATATCCTAAAGTCCTATTCGAATTATTGCCAAGAAGGGTCCATTTACTCTAGGTTTTCTGTACAAATTAATTGGGTAAAGGTCACAAATTTCTGAAGGCCAGAATTCCCAAGGTTCATCACTTGTTAAAAACTCTGCATCTACAGTAAGGATTTGAGGGCAACAAGGGTCTTCCATGATTAAGTCACAAGATAAGGGGCAAAGTTTAGGGTCCGTACATCGAAAATATCACCCAGTTAGGGGTGCCCTGTCCAAATTCTTGAGAAAACAAAAAGACACTTCAGTTTTTGGCATCGACAAGAGGGATACATTGGGGAACTTGAGACAATGTCGCCAGTCGATGGTGGATGCGTGGTCTCAGCCCATTTTTGACTTTATAATTTTTTTTCGATTTTATTATTTTTTCTCGATGTTGGTGATCGTTCATGCTGCAATACATTGGCTAGTGATGATGTAGAAATAAAAAAAATAATAATCGTTGCCAAATGCCAGCCCTGCAATAAGTGTTAAAAATAAAAAAGTAATTGTTCACATCAACTTATTCGAGTCAATGAAAAATATCGGAATTGGCAATGTTTAATCAACAAAAAAATAAAAGCTGATGATGAAAAAAGTTTAATAACATCTATTGATGTTCAGCAGCAGTTTGTCCACAAGCATTCCACACTGGCGACATTAACAATGTCGCCATTCACAAAATGTGAGGTAAAATAAATAAAAAAAAACAAATAAATATCGACAGGGCCTTCAAGGCCTAATATCAAATATATTTGTTTAAAAATCTAAAGCTTGTCAGACGAACCTAAAAATGTCAAACAACTTATATACATCATTAATATCATGAGAAATTAGATATTTGCAGGGGTATTTATACAAAAATTCAAAAGGCGGGAATAAGAAAAAAAGAAGAGAAAAAAAATAACAAGATGAAAATTAACTGATCATGAAAATAACAGGTGGCCCAATAAAATGGTCTGGAGAAAAATAAAGTCAGGAGGGTGGAGAATTTTTCTCCTGATTAATATCTGCGGTGTTGGAGTTTAGATGCTCAGGGAGTACTGTAGGTTTATGTTTCTTTTTCAATGTTTCAAAACTCTAATATGCTAGGAAATTTGACTTCCCATTCTTATCCAAAAAATACATTTATATTTTGGGATCAGAAACACTTTTTCATCCAATAAATAATTCAAAAGATCTTTATCATTAATTGGGAAAAAATCAATTCATAGAAAGTACTTCTGCGAAATTTCTGAATCAAGTGGGTTCAAAACAGTTGCTCCAAGGGATGCAATGGCTGTAATGCGAAAATGTTTCTTAGAAACCCGGATCCAAGGTACATTATTTTTCCAGGTGGAAAAACATGGCACACCACTAAAATCTTCATAACTCGGTTACTAAGAAAAGAAGTAAAAAAAGCTTTCGACTATAATTTAATTATTGAAGGGACAACTAGCCAAGTATAAATAGTGGCACTATAACTTAATAATGCTTGGATCAAGAGTATTTAATTCATCCTTCTAGGCCTAATTTAGAGGATTCATACATTTGATTCTCGATTATATAGATTCTTTGCATTCATAAATATGTCCGTAGTTTGGAGCATAAGGTTACCCAGGTTGTTATGCTTGGTTGATCTTACTAAAAACCTTGCAAGCATGGTTTTATCAACACTTGCAAGTGCTGTACCTTTGTCTTGCTTGCAACTTGCAAGGTTTTTCCCAGGCACTACTAAGATCTTAGTTCTTGCAAGCAAGCAAGAATAAGATCTTGGTGCATGCAAGCAAGCAAGAAAAAGATCTTGATACATGCAAGCAAGCAAAAATAAAATCGTAATGCATGCTTGCAAGCAGGAATAAGATCCTTGTGCGTGTTATTTTACCGACCACACGCCGATTGATAGAGAATAATCGAGAGTCGCCTCCTGATCACCAACACCTGTTGCCAGAGAACCAAGTGGATCACATCCCCCTTCCTTGCCTGAAAACCGAAAGTTCCCAGGGAAGTTTCCTAATGCGACATCCAATACTCCATTTATGTGACAGTAGTAAGTGTGGAGTAATTGCACTGGACAAGTTTGATATATAATGATGAGGAAAAAATATTCCAAATATATTTTCGGTATCAAACAATGTCAAATTTTTTTATATTGATTGAACCTCGAAAATTTGACATTAGGTTCATTTCAGCATAAAGGCAGACATTATATCCACGATTGATACTATCATCAAAGATAGCCTGTTGAAATTGAGACAAAGACTGAGAATAATACTAACCTTGCTGTCAATGACTTCCATAATATTTCCATAACTCTTCTATCATCATACTTGAAAGATATATCAAGTTCAGGATTATTCTTTCTCTTTTTTTAACCATACTCACTACCAAATCAGTTAATTAATTCATATGACTATAATTACGTGGTGGAATTCTCAGTTTTTTAGATGAATTTGTTGTATCAATCTCAATTACATTTTCATCACCTCTACTACTCAACATATAGAATGAGTTAGGATAAATTATTCCTGCTAATCCAACCCCCCAATCACCTCCAAGTCTTATACGATGTCATAGCCTAACTCTTAAACTAGATGCAGTACTACCTCATTCTGTTCGCTTCTTTTTTTGGGATCCTGCATGGTGGCATTCTGGGATTATTTATTATAAATAAAAAACTAATATTAAACATCCAATGATTGAAGATCAACTATTTTATGAAATGGAAAAGTATAGTGTTTTGAATCAGACTTCTTTGCTTAAAAGTTGTTGAATCAACCTACTTTTTGCTGAAGGTTTTTAGTAACCAATTTTAGCTCAATATTTTGAATGGGTTGTGGTGCCAGGAGAGTGGGTGGTAACTAATGTATTGTAACTAATGTTTAAAAACGCTTTACATATTGATCCAGGAATTTGGCTAAAGCAGTTTTGGTGATAGGATGGGATTTTAGGCACTTATGCACTTTATGGCCTATCAAATTCCTCCCAAGTTTTTTAATGTGTAAGGTGTACACAGCATATCAGTATTGGCAACCTAGGCTTGCTAGTTTTCTAATCATTGAAGTATATGCAGCATGTATGTATAGGCAACATAGGCTAGCCAGTTTTTTAACACAATGTGCATGAATATCCAAAGTATAAAAAAGTGTAAACTTATGACCATATGTCATCAGCAGGACAGTAGCATGAATTGTGGGCGGATTTACCTACTCAATTCCTAAGGGTCATTTATACTTGCTGTTTTCAATGGGACAGAACTGATCACAGACAACTTGAAACACTCAGCCTGACAATTCACTTCCCCATCGGAAAGGATAACTGCAATTTTCCAGAAAATGAAGAATGGTAACTTCCAACTGAAGGAGAGGAAAATCTATTTTTCATTCAGTAAAATTGTGTTGATTGTATTCTATTCCATTCTCTTCCCTAAGAAAAAGCAAGTATAAATGATCCTTTAGGCATAGGCTTAGGGTTGAGTGAAGCCGAGTAATGTAGGCAGGGTGGGTGCCTAGCACTCACTGGATTATATATCGGAGTCAACACTTTATTACTCACACTGCCAAAAGGTTTTTTTACCCTTGGTGTGCTCAACTTTGCTGTTTGATTACCATCATATTGATTTTTGACCTTTCAGTCTTCAAACTAGAGGATCCTTCTTTAGGAGCAACACTGCAACATCATGGTTCCAAGAATGAGATTTGTTATGGCAGTATCCACAATGCTGAGCCTGCGGTCAGCTAATGATTTTTCATGGACCACTAAAGAATGAGTTTCATTGTCAGCCCTGCAAATTGAACTATTCCATTATATCTGAAATGTTTCTTGAAAAGTGCCATTTGTCCAATTCTCAATTATTGTGCTTTGTGTTTTTTGGATATTGGATCGCTTTCAAGAAATTGACTACATGGATCAGTTAGGTTTTGGTTTTGAAAATACAGTAGTGGAACAGGGAATTTTTTGTTGTGGCATTTGTCAGAAATATTTGTTGAAACACCCATCAAAACTAGGTAGTGAGGGGAAAGTTGTCGAAATAGACAAGTGTCTGTTAGTTTGTTGAAAGCATAATGTTGTTACGATTGTGAACAAGGAATGGATCTTTGGAGGGACAGAAGTTGGCAGTGACAGGTGTTTCATGGTGAAAGTAGATTGGTGTGATGCTGAAACATTGTTACCCATAATTGGAGAATACATACTCTTGGAAACTACGATATTGTCTGATTGCTGGGCAGCTTATGAAAGCATTTCTCTCGTTCCACATGATTATTCACACCTTACTGTGAATCATTCCAATATTTTTGTTGGTGCCATAACTGGAGCCTGCACCAACCATGTTGAATCATTGTGGCAGAAAGCAAAACAGAAACATAGGGCTCCTTACAGTATGCACTGCCAGTTACTTCAAACTTACTTGGCTGAATTCATGTGGAACAAGTTGGTCACTTAAAACTTAATTGTCTGAATTCATGTGGAAATAGATATTTAAGGCTGATGCTTTTTTTAGAATTTTAGAACAGATTCGTCATTATTATCCAGTTTATTAAATGCATCAGACCCAGTTGCTAAGATACATGTCTCTGAGGTCTAGATAGAATAAACTAATGTTGGTGTAAAGATGACTATGTCCATTGAAGTAATGGGGAGTACAGTATATTACCTGTCATTTATGTACAAAGTTTTTCAGCCTTGGCTTAGGGCAAAGAGGAGCAGAGCCACTTAGGTGAGAGTGTAGTGTGTATCCTTTTTGGAAGATTTTCCACATTTACTGGATTTCACATTTAGGTTTACACTTTCATACTTACAGTGTCAAAAATATTTTTGAGGGTGATAGGGATGGAGGCGCTTTACACATCTAAGAACTAGCTAGTCTACATTGCTGATACATCCATGCTGTATACAAATTAGACATTAAAAAACTTGAAAAAAATTTGATAGGCCATAAAGTTCATAAGTATCAGACTTTATACACAGAAGCAAAACTACACCTTCCAATAAATCCACTTGTGGATTTATTAGAAGATGTAGTTTTGCAAATCCAATTCCAATAAATCCACTAGTTTCCAAAATAAATATGGAAAATGGGAATTTGGAGTTTCACACATTTGGCATAAGGTCTAAAACAAATTAATGATCACTTTTGATCCAACCTGGAAAACTGAAAGCACTGAATTAAAATGGAAACTTTTAAAACTATAAATTTGATGTGTATAAATCAAACTACAGTTTGGAAACTAGATAAAAAAACTATTAAAAAATTTGAGTACCCAGAAATTGACATCTTCTTGATATATGTGATGCCAATTTCATTACCAATAATTTCACCTGGCTCGTGATTCAAATTTTGTTTACATGCTATCTTCTTCCATAGACTGTCTGCAAAAGATAGTTTCACTCCAGTCGAAATTGGACAATGTGAAGATGCTGAAACAGTGATGAAATGGAATAAAGACAGAATTTTGTTGAATAGTCAGCATACATTAATCCTAACTGAGGGAAGGTGACTTGATCAAAAACTAATCATCTTCTATGGCCAAATCATTGACATAATTTTCTCCGTTATGGCATGCCTTTTTTGTGTTTTAACTGAATGTAGTTCAGCCCTCTCAACCATGTATGGTAAAATTTGACTTGATTTGAACAGACACATTTTGTCTCTCTAGACAGCGTATATAGCCCTGGACCATATACTTTCTCTGTTTTTGCTGCTTCACAATGCCTAAATAAATAAACACATATTCAACATCCACCAATACAAATAAGGTCATCTTCTCATCCAAGGCAGCTAGTGTTCAATTTTAAAAAGTGTATGGAGGAATAAAGAGTCAAATTCCAACAAGGAAGAAACTAATGGACTCCAGATTCTAGAAGTCAAAAAGAAAACTAAAAAAACTCCCCTTTGTGATCAACCAAGCCCTTAGGCCATTGGAGGCAGGCTTCTGTTTTGTGTGTCTAACCAATCCTTGCTCTGCTTTGCTTTTATCTTTACATGGGTCTGTTTACCAAATGCTTCATTTGCAGGCCTACTTGCCTTAGTTTACTGTGTGATTTATTCCATGCCTACTTGCTTCAGTTTGTAGTATGCTTTGCTGTTTCTATGTGATGAGTGCTATTGTTCCACTTGAGTCTTGCATCTGGGTCAGAGGGTTTTGCATTTTATTATGTGGGCAGGTGTTTTTAAGACTTTGGGTGCAGTGTATTTCTTGGGAATGTGCATCTTCATCTGACTCAAGTGGGTTACACAACCAGATGCAGATGTGTGAAATTATTATGCAACAATTCCTAATTGGGTTACTAATGGATTTTGGTGGGGGAATGCTCAAAAGCAAAATACCTATGCAATACTTGAGAAAAATGTACAGGAGCATGAACAAGGCGAAGACCAGATATGCTCGAAAGTACTTCATGAAAAAATGAAATTATATACAGTGATGTGATCTACATTTTATACATTGCTGATCCACACTATTTTTAATCACTTATCTTACATGATGATGAAAAAACTGTATGATATTCGTGCACCACTTAGCTCAGATGGACTTTTATGAGTTAGTTTAAAGTGGTTAAAGTACATTATATACAGATTTTGTTTCAGATGATTTCATTAAGCTAGGTCAACAAACTATGGTAAATATCCAATGCTTTAATACTAAAGGCAGCAACAACTGTCTGAAAATCCATAATATGGTTTGTATGTATGATTTAAATGTCCAAAAAATATGGATGATAAAGCTCATATGGCTTCTTCTCTCAATCATTCCCATGTAACAAAAGTTTGAGGCATGATGAAATTTAGGGTAAAACATCCCCTCATGATTGATTTCATTATGAATACACTTCATGCTGTTCTGAGAGGAGTAAATTCAAATTGATAATCCAGGGACAATAGACCTTGTATAGTCTTGTGACCGTGTTGCAAGGAAATAGTAAGCTTACTCATGTACATATTTGAATTATATTAGTTTCAAAATTTTTTTCCCTTCTTTTTGAGGCATTCATAATGCTTGTAAATACCTAAAACAAATTAAACTCCTGGAATGTGACCTCGTATCCTTCAGATCAAAAATATTGATAACCTCTGTTTTGCTGCAACTTTAATAGTTGCTAGACCTCATCTATAAACCATGCTTAGATCCCAAACTTGAATAGAAAGGTGTAGGGCCAGACCTGCAGATAATGGAAGCCATTACAAAAATCTCAGAACCAAAAACCGTCAAAGAATTAGAATCATTTCTGGAACTGTCATCAAATTATCAGCTTTCCATTCAGGATCGCTTCCTGATATGAAATCCATTAAAAAAACTTCTGAAGAAAAATGCCTCACTTGTTTGGGTCTAGAACATCAAGTTGTGTGTGACACATTAGAAGTGTGTTTGGTTTCCGCACCAGTTCTGGATCATCCTGACTTCACAAAACTGTTTTGTTGCAAACTGATGCATCATTGCTGGGTATTGGAGCTGTCTCCAGTCAAATCAATGATAATAAGCAGAAACACCTCATTGCCTATGCCAGAAATAGATTAAAACCTGCAGAGAAGCACTATCCCATCAGTAAGCTCGGAACACCTGCCATTGTGGCATTTGTAAAATGTTTTCATGCATATTTATTTCTGCAAGAAGTGATTATCCACAGGGATCATACTTTTGTGAATGCAGAGCTCACAAAAGAAAACCCATCTTCCTGAATCGTCTGATGGGGTATCACATCATCAGGCTATAAACTTGATATTGGGCCAAGGAAAGGTTCCTCAAAGGAAAATGCAGATCTTGTTTTACATTTTCCATTAGCAAATGACAAACCAGTTTTTGATAATGAAAATTTACAGACAAGATCAAAAAGAAATGCCATACCTGACTCAATGGTCGAACTCACTGAATAACTAGAAATTTGCAAGTTTTTTTGGTCAATTCCAAAAAGCTGATCCAGGTGTACAAAATATCATCAATCAATTGAAATATATACTATTGTCACTGGCAAGGATGTTGTTTGGGATGAAATGCTCTTTTCAAAATATAAAAATGTAGAAAAAGTATTTGTTCCAGGAAAGTGGTCTGACAAACGTTTGCTAGCATTCCATGATAGTAAATTTGCTTGTGAATTGACAACCATAAAAACTTATCAAAATATTTCAGATAAATATTTTTGGCAAAAAATGTGCAAAGACACAAAAAATTATGTCATTCATTGGCATTCGCCTTAGTTCTTCTTCTTCTTTGTAGTTGGATGGTTGAGGGGGCAGATCGGGATTGTCCTGATAGAGTTGAGGAGATGGACAGCAGCAGAATTGCTCGATCAGCCAAGATGATTTTATAAACCTAGAGATGCCTAGTTTGAAAGAGGCTGTATGTTGGGCAGTGTCCTACCATTTTATGTGTCATTTCTTATTTATGTACATAGTAAACAATATCAATCAAGTATTCACATGCAATGTATTCTATACTGTACAACAAAACTCATCTTATTTTCCTACAACATAATGGCTTTTATTCAATTTTATTCTGTACAATTGAAGAGCACATTTTCATCCTGTGAAAAAATAAAAGGCATTCTGTGAAAAGGTTTTATTCTGTACATCCAACAAAGATAGCTCACAAAAATACAAACACAAACATGCACAGAAATTACTTCAATCTCTCCTTGAAAAAGAATGTTGCTGATCAGTCCATTGTTCTTTGGATAAGTCAATATATTGATTGATTGCCCAGATAATGCCATGCCAAATGACCAGGTGAAGACACTTCTTGTTTGTTGATGTAAGCAAATACTCTCCAGTGTTAATGTAAGTGGACAGTTTATGTGAGTAGGTACTCTGAATTTTGTCATTCATTTATCCATTTGGAAAACAGCACGTGGTTGTGCAAGAGGAGCTAATTTAATGAAACTGAATTCATTTCCCTGTTCAACACTAAATAGTTCAATTTAGAAAGATTGTTCCATATATTTTTACTAAAGATACCTATGATCATCTGCCTCTATTTTTTTGATTACTGTTGTCATTTTGACATGAAATTCTGCATAAAAGAAGACTGAAAATTAAAATCGTGAAATAGCTGTAAACTAAAAACCTTTAATTTTCTTGAAAACTGAATGCAAAACTTTTTCTGTTGTTGTTTCTGAATTAATTAGCTCAGACTTAAATTTTTCTTTCTTTTGAAACTTTTGGTAGGCCGCTTCACCAACAACTCTGTTTACTAGAAAGCAGTCTTTCAATTAGGAAAAATTGCAGTTTATGATTTCTTGCAATGAAGCTTTAAACAGATTTTTCCTATGGAGTCGACCCGAAATAATTTACTTGTTATTCTTGAGTATTTTTGTTTATCAAAACTGTTGTTTATTCACTTAAATGATTATAATTATAATTTCAGTTGTGGAGAGGGTGAACATTTGGAAGGGGAGCCCCGCCATATGGATATTTTCTCACAATTTACCATTTTTGCTGAGTGAAAAAACATTTAAAATGGGAAAAACTTAATAATTGTAATATTTTCAAAAATACATTATGCTATGAAATTCAATGCAATGAAATGTATTCTGATGAAAAATAGATGTGGTTTTCGACTGCATTAGCCCAATGTCCTTGTAAAATCTACCTTAGGACGTGAAAAATAATAAAAAACTGAAAAATCCAGAATAAAATTTAGTGTGGGAATTTTTTGTGATCTCTAAATCCAAAATCAAAAGTAGGACAAAATGGTGTTCAGCAATATTCAAGATTTTGAAAAACACATGATGGGCATTATAAACATTATAATTGGACAAAAAATCAATATGAAATTTATGTATATGAATAAAATTTAACAAGCTTGATAAAAATAATTCAGAATCTTTTTCTAGGAGATTACAAAGTTCAAGAGGGTTGAAAAATCGTGTCATTTCCAATGGTGTCACTGAGCCCCGGGGATTGGTGGCAGCATCAGATGCGGGTAACAGCCCCCACTGCATAAGAATTGATGATGCCGACGTCAAACAAATCTATGCTGAAGTGGCCGCACCAGTCACTGTCTTTAGGGAGAACAGGTGGTCAAGACAGGTCATTAAGAATGCAGGTTTAAGAAGTCTTCACTCCTTGGACAGAGCAGATTCAATTTTGGAGAAAGTGGGCGAATATTAATCCAAAATAGTTGCTAGGACATCTAGAGCTGCAGGAAAATGAGCTGTGGCTGGTTAATCAATTTGAGTCCAATCCCAACCATGAGCTTTAAATGGTTCGGGGATTTCTATGCCCAACAGTTCTTGTACCAGGGCATATAAAATAGGATTTATAGTTTCAAAATGGTAGGGCTAATTGAAAAGAGTTCCTACTGTATCTAAGGGTCCAAAACACTCAAAAGAAAATTTATCTTTCAGAAAAGAAATAGTTTTGGCATGTCTCATTGTCTCCCAAGTCTTTTTAGGGTGTGCCTCAGCACGAAGTGAGTCTAGTGAGTCTAGTCTATGGTCCATGATGACCATAGCAGTCCAAATACAGTGACCATCAAAGGAGATAATTTCGGTGGCTTGGGTTAATAAATCAATAAGGGATTGGGGTATCTGATGCATTTTTAATAGATCAAAAATAATTATAGTCATATCCTAAAGTCTTATTTGAATTATTGCCAAGAAGGGTCCATTTACTCTGGGTTTTCTGTACAAATTAATTGGGTAAAGGTCACAAATTTCTGAAGGCCAGAATTCCCAAGGTCATCACTTGTTAAAAACTCTGCATCTACAGTAAGGATTTGAGGGCAACAAGGGTCTTCCATGATTAAGTCACAAGATAAGGGGCAAAGTTCAGGGTCCGTACATCGAAAATATCACCCAGTTAGGGGTGCCCTGTCCAAATTCTTAAGAAAACAAAAAGACACTTCAGTATTCGGCATCAACAAGAGGGATACATTGGGGAACTTGAGACGATGTCGCCAGTCAATGGTGGATGCGTGGTCTCGGTCCATTTTTGACTCTTTTTTGACTTTATAATTTTTTTTTCGATTTTATTATTTTTCTCGATGTTGGTGATCGTTCATGCTGCAATACATTGGCTAGTGATGATGTAGAAATAAAAAAAATAATAATCGTTGCCAAATGCCGGCCCTGCAATAAGTGTTAAAAATAAAAAAAATAATTGTTCACATCAACTTATTCAAGTCAATGAAAAATATCGGAATTGGCAATGTTTAATCAACAAAAAAATAAAAGCTGACGATAAAAAAAGTTTAATAACATCTATTGATGTTCAGCAGCAGTTCGTCCACAAGCAATCCACACTGACAACATTAACAATGTCGCCATTCACAAAATGTGAGGTAAAATAAATCCAAAAAAACAAATAAATATCGACAGGGCCTTTAAGGCCTAATATCAAATATATTTGTTCAAGAATCTAAAGCTTGTTAGACGAACCTAAAAATGTCAAACAACTTATATACATCATTAATATCATGAGAAATTAGATATTTGCAGGGGTATTTATACAAAAATTCAAAAGGTGGGAATAAGAAAAAAGAAGAGAAGAAAAATAACAAGATGAAAATTAACTGATCATGAAAATAACAGGTGGCCGAATAAAATGGATTGAAGAAAAATAAAGTCAGGAGGGTGGAGAATTTTTCTCCTGATTAATATCTGCGGTGTTGGAGTTTAGATGCTCAGGGAGTACTGTAGGTTTATGTTTCTTTTTCAATGTTTCAAAACTCTAATATGCTAGGAAATTTGACTTCCCATTCTTATCCAAAAAATACATTTATATTTTGTGATCAGAAACACTTTTTCATCCAATAAATAATTCAAAAGATCTTTATCATTAATTGGGAAAAGATCGATTCATAGAAAGTACTTCTGCAAAATTTCTGAATCAAGTGGGTTCAAAACAGTTGCTCCAAGGGATGCAATGGCTGTAATGCAAAAATGTTTCTTAGAAACCCGAATCCATGGTACATTATTTTTCCAGGTGGAAAAACATGGCACACCACTAAAATCTTCAAAACTCGGTTACTAAGAAAAGAAGTAAAAAAAGCTTTTGACTATAATTTAATTATTGAAGGGACAGCTAGCTAAGTATAAATAGTGGCACTATAACTTAATAATGCTTGGATCAAGAGTATTTAATTCATCCTTCTAGGCCTAATCTAGAAAATTCATACATTTGATTCTCGATTATATAGATTCTTTGCATTCATAAATATGTCCGTAGTTTGGAGCATAAGGTTACCCAGGTTGTTATGCTTGGTTGATCTTACTAAAAATCTTGCAAGCATGGTTTTATCAACGCTTGCAAGTGCTGTACCTTTGTCTTGCTTGCAACTTGCAAGGTTTTTCCCAGGCACTACTAAGATTTTAGTTCTTGCAAGCAAGCAAGAATAAGATCATGGTGTATGCAAACAAGTGAAAATAAGATCTTGGTGCATGCAAGAAAAAGATCTTGATACATGCAAGCAAGCAAAAATAAAATCGTAATGCATGCTCGCAAGCAGGAATAAGATCCTTGTGGATACAAGCAAGCATGAAAAAGACCTAGTGATATTCAAGCAAGCATCGATAAGATCTTCCATCTTACGAGCAAACCAGTTGAAGATACATTCAAATAGGCAGAGATATTCAAGATTTCACAGACAGAGAACCCCAAAAGACCGTGTTAAGAAGACCAGCTCAAAAAGCTAGATAACCCAGAAAGCTTTTCATGGGCAAGAAGAAGAGAGCTAATATAAATGTCAATTCATTTTTTAAATGTTTATTTTCTAATGCTAAAAAAAAGTGTTTCAACAGAAAAATTCAATTTTCATGAAAAATGTTTAGTCATTACTATTATCGTTCTCCCGGCTCCATGCTTCTCTGGTAAGCCGGTCAATTTCATCCAAAATCGAGCTCCCCAGGGTTTCGGATTCTTATAAAAAAGTGTAAGGTATAATATAATGTCAAGTATAAAAATGTATAAGATTGTCCAAGATCTTATGAATATTTGTAATAGACCGTATAAACTACCTTACAGAATTTTGCCATGACCATCCCATACCCTATACTTTATTATAATGATCTTATGCCATGCCTTATAGAATTTTATGACATGATGTTATCCTATACCTTACTCAATTTTACAATATTCTTTTCACCCTAGTAACTAAATTGATAAATTTTATTTCATGCACGTATAACAACAAATGACACAAATCTATGTAATCAACAATGAATGGACTGATTAGATCATATTGCACAAAATCTTCGCGTAAAGACAAATAGTGAACATCAACAACAAAAAGTAAAGTGAACAGAATCAACAGATTTTACAATGAATAAAATGAGGAATAGATCAAAATTGCACAACTCACCCGTAAGTACTAAAAATAAATCATTAATAGTGAAAGTAAAGCATTAGGGGTCATTTATACTTGTCTTTTTTGATGGTCCGTTGGAAGCTACCCTTGGTCATTTTCTACAAAATCACAGTTATCCTTTCCAATCAAAAGTTGATTTTCAGGCTGTTGGTGATCGATTCCATTGCATTTCATTGAAAAAGGCAAGCATAAATAACCCTTTATGATAAAACAAACCCTTACTTTAAAAAAGTGGGGACGATTGCATAGAAGTTGACAGTACACTCTGCTTTTGTAATTGAATGCGACAATGCGACGTCGTTTTTCTTTGTGAGTGTCTTTTTTGATCCAAATGCTGTCCAGCATTGTGCTCAGCTGAAATCTACAAATATTTCAACTTGTACAACTATTTTGGTAAACAAGAGTATAATTACCTCATCATATATCTGTTCGGTAAACTTGACACTCCGTTTCATTTGTTTGCAGATGACATGCTTATAAAACAAAGTATTGTCAACGAAAGTTCGTCTGAAAAATAGTATGATTATACAGGTTGACTAATGCATGCTTGAAAAAACATTTCCATGAGAATTGTCCAGTGTTCAAATTTGTTACATGGTACATACTTTCGTGTGGTGCACAGCATAATGTTTTAAGAAAACACTGACTCCATTAATTTTGAAGATAGGGAGGAAATAACTCAGCTTTGAACTTCCTCATCATTCTGAATCTACCATATTACCTTAAATAAGTGCCTAAGATGCTACTGTTTCAGATTAGCCCTGTGGGAAGAGCAAAAATTTTCAAATCTGTATTCTATGTACATATCAACTCCAGATGTTATTGTGCTTTGCATGCTAATAAATTTTACAATTCAGTTTCATTGTTGTCTTGTTTTTAGATGCATTGCATACCTTTCTCTTCCTTGCTTGAAACAAGTTTTTTTGAAAGATCAAGTGATCCTCAAACCTGGTAAGTCAGAAGACCTTCTAACTTGCTAAACCAGCATATTAAGCAACCTTCTGATTAATTAATGCAGATTTTCAGTAACATGTGTACATTAGAACCACACATGCGCATGGGGGTATGTACCCCCTGTCGAAAGTTCCCTACCCCCAGCAGAATTTTTTGAAACTTAAAGTTTAGCATCCAGGGCATTAAATTCATGCCAAAAGTGGTAAAAATCGGAAAATTTTCTGGCCCTTCATGCCATACTTATTCCAATATTATTTACTACTTCCTTTCAGACCAAAAATGATGTGTACATAATCACATAAGATCGTTTTTCTCAAAATAAAGTTATCACTTTTGTTCCAAATTTAAAAAATGTTTTCATACCTGAAAAGTATTGACATCAAAAGATGCAGCACATCAAAAAATGTGGCTTGCAGAACATTTTTTTTGCTCACCCCCTCCTCTATCTCCCAGGCAAAAAAGTCCATGGACCCTACCTCTGGAAAATTCTTGCCATGCATGTCTGTTGTCAACCCATATATATGCTGAAATTTAGATTCATCAACCTCTCTCTCTTTTTACCATTTTACCATTTTTACCATATTTTACCATTTTTCCAATGCTATAGAATATCAGAACCTGAAATTTTCTTCTGGTGCTAAGAGCCGGAAATAATTATCAATATACAAGTCGAAGTAAAATACCTATCGCGCATTTTTGAGCTTCAAATCATTTGAAAATTTTTTGATAAATAATTATGATTGGTACTGCCTGCAGATATATCAGATTGAAAATTAAGGAAAAATGCTTCGTGCTGGGTTTAAATTCATTTATGATTTTTCACATTATTCTAGTGTGCGGTTATAAGAGATCATTCTAATTGGTGCTTATAGGTTCTATCTAATTATCAACATGTTATGGATAAATGTTTGATCCTGTGTTGTTTGTTGACGAATTTGATGAGAACTAACATTTTCTCGGTCGTTTTCCCAAACTTTTTTTGCATCTGCATAAAAATTTCGACTTTTATGAGATTAAAACATTTTGAGTCTAGAAATTTTTTCCATTAGAAGATCAAAATTTTTGGTCCCTTGCCTAGTTTTTGAATTTTAGTTTGTTCGACTGAAAATTTATTAAATTCACTGAGAAATCAAACCTTCTGTCTGGAAATAAAAAGTAAAAAGACTCATTTTCCAGCGTTCTAGAATATTAAAATCCAGAAAAAATGTTCGGCGCTGAGCGCCAAACTAATTACTCTAGTCCAGTCATACTAATCTTCTCATTCTGTCTCCAAAACTCAGAAAATTGGGTTTTAAATGCTTAAAACTGACGCAGATTGAATGAAATACAAAAAACTGGTTTGCGATAGCTTTTCCCATAAATTCAAGCAAATTTATCAATTTTAGTGAGCAACCAAAAATTTATCTGTGCAATCGAAATTTTTCCTCAAGTTGCACATTGCAACCACGTTTTTTTTCTCAAATGGGGTGTTTTGAGGAAAAAGATTCTGAAATGAGAAAAAAAATTTTGGGTATGGTTCTCATTGAGGAAAAATTTTCGAGGAATTCAAAACTGAAAAGATGCATTTGGATGGACTTAAGAGTCAAAATCTTCCGACACCTCACACCAGTCATGGGTATAATCTTGACTATTTTATATCAGGCCGGCCTTTAGCATATCTACTTGGACTTACTAATTAATGCTCAACAGTTTCCATCAATCAAGTTAGCTAGCTCGTTTCCTTTTCTAATCGTTACAGTTCATTATGTGGCCCAAATGTGAGATTTTTCATCAATTCTCTCAATTTTTCTCTCGATGCTTGGAATTTTTTAAAGGATTGCAACCTGAACTTTTGCATTTATTGAAGGTGGAAATTGAAGACATCATTCTAGACTGCGATTTTAGAACTTCTGTTCATGAATATCCATTGAAGAGATCTATTTTCCAGCATTTTAGAATATAAAACCCGAAAATTTTTCTGGCGCTTCGCGCCAGAATGGGGAATTAATTACAGTTCATCAGTTTGATTTTAATTTATTTCTCAACATTGTGAAGGTTCATTTTCCAGGGTTTTAGAAAGTGAAAATCCGAAAAAATTTTCGGCCCTCTGCACCGGACCAAGAGCTAAATAAAATTAGATGATTCTAATGGGAACCACCGAAATGTCAATACGGATATATTCCTGAGAACTCTATCATTAACATGCTTCACCTGCTCCAGTAGAACACCAATATATCCTTCATGAGCTTATTTTTAACTTTTAACTGAAATTTAACTGAAGAAAAAAAGTTTGGGTCCGGTTCTCATGTGGAAAAAATCTAGGAGAAAAAAACGGTGATTGCAACCTGGCCTGTGCAAAAAAACCATGCCGATCAGTGTTTTTTTTGTGTGCCAAAACATGGTTTTTGTGGATTTTTTGGCTGGTTAAACATTAAATTTCCTTGATTTTTAGACGTTTTACTGGCTGAAAATGCAAAAAAATTTTAGCGCTTTGCGCCGAATCAATGATTATAATATTTCCTATTCGTATATTTGACCCCAATGCAAACGATCTCTTTTCGAACAGTGTATTAGTATCCTTGCAGCAAACTTTATAGGCTGTCAAGACTGATGAGTGGAAAAAAAATTCTGAATATTCTCTCTTCATTCAGTCAGATTCAGATTTAAAAATGAAATTCTTACTTTTTGTGTTTGATTGATTCAAATAGAAAAATCGATATCATTGATAATGGTACAATGTTTCAATCGAAAATTAACACTATTTTCGACTTTATTTTCTCTATTCTTCACATGGTTGTTAAATATAAATAACATAGATATTCGTTTGTACTTTGAAGTCGGAAACTGAATCAATTTGAACTTCCTGAACCACCGTTTTTTTCCTTGAAGATTTTTTCCACATGAGAACCGGACGGAAAATTTTTTTCCTCATTTTCCAAAAATTTTCCTCATTTTTAAAAACGTTTATAATGTGGCTACGGATGCTTTTTTATGCATTTTATGAGCATACCCAAGCATTTTGTTGTATTTGTAGTCAGAAACCTGCAAAAATGAGGAAAAAAATTGAGAAAATTAGGGTTATGTTAGTCAAAAAGAGCCCATGAAGAATATATTGGTGTTCTATAGGAGCGGATAAAGCAAGTTAACGATAGAGTTGTCATGAATTTATCGGCTATCAACATTACCGTGATTCTGATTAGAATCATCTAATTTTATTTAGTTCTTGGTCCGGCGCGGTGCGCTGGAAAAATTTTTGGATTTTTACTTTCTAAAACGCTGGAAAATGAACCTTCATAACGTTGAGAAATAAATTAAAATCAGACGGATGAAGTGTAATTTGCCCCCCATTCCAGCGCGTAGCGCCGGAAAAATTTTCGGGTTTTTATACTCTAAAACGCTGAAAAATAAATCTCTCCAACAGATAATTCGTGAACAAAAGTTTAAAATCGCAGTCTAAAATGATGTCTTTAATTTCCGCTTTCAATAAATGCAAAAGTTCAGATTGCAAACGTTTAAAAAATTCCAATCATCGAGAGAAAAAATTGAGAAAATTGATGAAAAGTCTCTCCTTTTGGCGACATAATTGACTGTAAACGGTTAGAAAATGAAACAAGCT
This sequence comes from Romanomermis culicivorax, assembly GCA_963922205.1. NCBI lineage: Eukaryota > Metazoa > Nematoda > Enoplea > Mermithida > Mermithidae > Romanomermis > Romanomermis culicivorax. The sequence goes on from CAWUHX010000456.1 coordinate 132,841, forward strand.
AGCTTGATTGATAGAAGCTGTTGAGCATTAATTAGTAAGTCGAAGTAGATATGCTAACGGCCGGGCCTGATAGAATATAGCTATCATTACACCCATGACCGGCGCGAAGCGCCGGAAAATTTTGAGATTTCGACCTTTTAAAGTCCACCAGAGCGCATCTTTTCGGTTTAAAGTTCCCTAAAATTTTTTCCACAATGAGAACCATACCCAAAATTTTTTTCCTCATTTCGAAATTTTTTTCCTCAAAAGACGCCATTTGAGGAAAAAAACGGTGTCCTGAACAATTCTAGAGCTATTTAAATTGTCTCAGAATTCCATTTCTTTTTGGGATTTCGTGAACTATTTTTTCGCACAGTTTCTCTTTTTCTCACTGGCATGGTTAGCTGAAAAATAGGTTGGGCAATGGGCACGATTTTTACAAAAAATTAATGCATTAAATGTTAACTTTTTATCAAACTTTTGGCCTAAACATTTCCGCAGTTTTCAGTATGTCTCTAGTAAAAAAATTTTTTTTGTGCCATTGGCACAAATTTTTTTATCTCTTGTACCAATTGGCACAAATGTCCGTACACAAAAAACGCAGATGTCGATGTATATGCATGAAAACACAAAAAAAAGAATTTTCAACAGTCGTACTACAGTAAACGCAGTATAACCTCATAATTGCTTTTAGAGGAGCGGTATAAACATGCGCATCAGTCATTAGTGCAACTCAAAAAATTCGAATCGTTCCAATTCAGAAAAATGATCATTTCTTTGTATCTGAAGTAACTTCAAACTTGTTAATGACAACTCAAAACTTTAAATTCGAATCTACTTAAAAATCAGTAATTATTCAACTAATTCAATTATTTTGAGTTACCCCAACACACTTGTCATACTTGAGTGAACCCATGAACTTTTTTACAGTGCATGATACTGTTGATGAAATGTGTAACGTTACTCTTTTGCACAACATTATAGCATTGTGATGTATAACATTACCAGTATAACATCTTATGTTATACAGGAAATCATAAGATCTATATTGACCTTACGATGACGTACGAGGATCCTATGCTATACAGGTAATCATAAGATCTATGTTGATCTTATGACCATCTTATCATATACTGTGTACCGTTTTATGTCTTACCATAAAAAATATCCTGAAATTTACTGATAGCAAACAGAGAATTAAAAAATGTGCTACAGCCTTTTCCATAATGACGTCTTTCATTAATTAGATACTTGTTTTTTGTGTGTAAAAAACTACCTGAAGCGGTAGCGCATAAGATCTATATAGACGTCACTTTTTCATACAATAATTTTTTCTATCATTAACAGTTTTTAACAGTATTTATCAACCTTTACAAAGCCCATCCTATAAAATAATGCACACAAAATTTTTATCAAAAAAAAATTATTGGTCTATATAAACCATATGTGCTACCATCGTCCACATAAGATCGGCGTATCCTTATATAAGCTTATATAAGCTTATGTTATACCTAATGCACTACGAGACCTTATACACTACCCTATACTTGCTTATAAGTACTCGAAATCCTGGGTCTCTTCTTTTACTACGATTTCCACACTCCTTGCTTTCTGAAACATAATGGGAAGATTTAATTATAGCATGCATTGAGACAATTGTCAAAACTCAGGTCTTTTATTGGAGCCAAATTAAATTCTTCTTGGATTTTCCAGTCAACCCTTGGCTTTGCACCATTCTCCAATAGCTCATAGTAGAGACACTGTTTCTGGTGGTATCTGTAGAAAAATATAAATAAATATTGTGTGAGTTAGACATTTAATGTACCAACTACTTCTTTTTCCAGCAGTCTAAACCAAATTGGTTTATTTGGTGATAGGCACCCATCAATTTGTTTATTTTGTTCGCCTCCAATAAGTTTTCTTTTTTTTGTTGAAAGGGGATAGCTCTTTCACCTTGAAGCCCCTTAATGGCTGCTTGTTCAGTGATTCGTTTTTTATGGAGCATAATTGTGAATCACCACAATATATCTGGAATTGACAGTGAATTAAAAGAAAAATTCCCATTTTGTGTAGAACTTTGTCATCTAGGGGTTTAATGACCAAAGTGTGTAATTAGTTGGAATGTTGCACCAGGCTGTCCCCAAAAAACTCAACACTCCTCAACTTTCTTGAAAGATTTCAACAAGATATTAAGATTTATTGATCTTATGGCTGACTTGATTCAAATTGACAACTGATAGTAAATTAGTCCAATGGAAACATCATTTTGCCATTTTTCGTGTGGGAAAAACATTGTTGAATATTTAAAGACCATATGGTGTCAGATCATTGAAGACTAATTTCAAAATGTACAACCTGCAATACATGAACAGCAAGTGTTTGCATTTTCTTCATGAACTCTCACATGTAAAAAGATTTTGACTCACAGACTACCCTGTTAGGTTGACATAAGGGTGCTATTATTCCCACCTAAAGACCTGAAAATTAATCATTGATTGCCTGATTTTGGGAAAAAATGACTTGTTTATTGGATATTTTGCCACATCTCAATCACAATTTTTTAAATTTAGGCCTACCTGAGAATGTCTACATTGAGGATGTCTACCTACTCATGGATTGATAGCCTCTTGAATCTTGAGGAGATAGAAGTCTCAATTCACTGCTCCAAGAATTAGTAAATTGGGTTGTTTGATTTCCTATGAAATATTCTACAGAGAGGGAAAGAGCATGACTGCAAACAAAAGAACTATTTACCATCCAGTAGTCGAAAACACCTGTTGGATCTTTTGCTCTCATGGATCTTTTGTTCTTCTTTTCAACGAGATTGTTGTTGACTACCCAATATCTTAAATTTCGATTTCCCCATAATTTTAATGCAACTTCGATGGCGAATTTATTTGGAGAACTCGAGGCTTCTTTAGTGATACAATTTACTTGGTCTCTCACATCAATATCCATCCAGGTCACCTGTATGGCAAAAGAATGTTCTGTTGAATTGGTAAGAGCACATGTAAAAAACATTACTTCTTCCTGATCCAGAAAAATAGGAGATTCTTGTGAGAAAACAGTTTCGAGATCAACTTTTGACACTGGCTGAGCTTTTATTGTTATCATTACTGTTTCAATTCGCTGTAACCGTCTGTTAGAACTCGATAATTGTTTCAAAACATAGGTCGATTGACCTTCAACTTTAGCCATATCTGACCACTTCTGATCCATGTATCTCTGGAAAAGTGATGTCAGTTCTCTGAACTGATCATTGGAAATGCTGGATGATGAAACATCAATTAAGTTTGAGTATTATACAGAGGGGTCCTGGATAAAAATGAGCCAGAAATTAATGTCATCAAGCCTCTTCCTTTTTGTGCTGTTGTATGAATAAAATAAGCAGTTTGTGCCAATATGAAGTTGTATCCAATGCATCCCTAAAAATAACTCCACTATTATTCATTTTCTTTGGATGCATTTTTCAGCCATTGTTGGACGTGATGCATTTCTATGTGAAAATTTCTTAGTTCAAAATTATGTTGCTTTTCATTTCTCACTGAATGATATTCTTGGGGAGAAATTTCATGGAGGTCAACACCATATTAACCCAACCCAACTTTAATCGCCCACATCTTCGTTCTGGACGAAGGTTATTCGCTTTGAAGCATGTTTTTGATGTGATCTGAATGAGGCCTATTGATTGACATACAATGTCTTGCGTTTTGAAAAAAAATCTTCCTGCTCACTTTGAAAACACTATTCATGCAGGGTCAAATGCCTATCTATGTGAGCTCAAAGCCTCTGGACCCTTGGGCTAATGTGGCTTGAGATTGAATGAAGTAGAATCCATTAGAACGATGGTCTTCATCTTTTTCTCACTCAAATGTGGTGCACATGAATTCGCATCCTTTTCAGTTTCATTGAGTTTCGACCTATTTAACAACCTCTTCACTTTTTTCGAGGTTGCATGTTGATCTCACTTCAGCGCCTTTCTTACTTTCATGTCTTCTCTCATTTTGGCGCCCATCCTACTTTGGTGCCTTGTGTGTGTGTCTTTAATTTTAGGAGCAGTTTTAAATTTTACATTTTGCTATTAAAAGTCTACTATACTTTCCTATACAAAAATTATGTACTTAGCTGGAATCTTTACCTTTAACTACAGTCTGTTTTTCTTGAAGTTCTTCTAGATAATGAAAGTGGAAAGTATTACAAATTTTCACGCTTTGCTGATATATAATTGGACTGGAAATTTGAGAGCATAATGGCCTAGCCCATAGGAATTTTTCAAGCAAAAAAATTTTACACTAAGTGTTCTATGTAAACGATTTTGACCACAGTACAGATTTGTGTCACTTTACTATTTCGAAGCATTTTACAAAAAACACTATAATTAACTGCTTTTTCTTGTGCTAATTATCTTTATATAATTTTAAATCAGAAACTCAACAGTATGTGATGTGATGTGCATGTCCTATCTATTCATGAGTCGATTTCATGTGAAATTGAAAATCAAAACGAAAATTTCTACTCAATTTTCGATTTTTGTTTATAAAAAAAGAAAAACGGAACGAATTTTTTTCGTTTCGTTTCGTTTTCCTTCGTTCCCTTTTCTTTTGTTTCGTTTTCTTTTGTTCCATTTCCTATAATAAAATTAAAATGAAATTAGGATTTTGTTTCGCGTTCTTACATTTTTCTTTATAAATGAGAATCAAGATTTGACTTTGTTACATTTAGTGGCCAGTAATAGCAGTTTAAACATCTGTGAAATAGGGTGCTTTGTAATTGGTCAGGTGTGTGTGCGATTGTGTGTGTCCTATTACCCCGAATGCCATATTTGCAAAAGGCTCATTTTCGGAAAGGTAAATGGGACTGAATGATCTGGTTTTGTTCACTGATTTATCAAATTAGCCTAAATTAGAACTATAAAAGAGGGGATCATAGGTGGTGTCATAGCCCCAACCTATTATATTCTTGGCCCTCAAAATTCATGTCACCCCACTCTACAGCCTAAATGGTGAGAGCTAAAACCTTGAAGTTTTCTATAATTTCGGGCTTATGGGCACACTGTGGGACGGCTGTTGTCATCTCATCTCTATCTGCAAGTGGTGCTCGGTGTGGTCATAAAAACATGTAACAAACTCACTTTTTGAGGGCCCCCAGTCCCACCCTTCCCCACAATGGGTGTGCCTGTTGTAGTTGTGCATCTGGAGTCTGCATGCTCCTGTTAGTATTTAAAAAAAGCTTTTGTTTTGAAAAATGTTTTTGGGATATAAGTTATCCCAGTGGGCAGGCTGATTACAGCATCAATGAGAAGTTTTTCACTTGTCGTCAAAGTTGAGATTGCATGTTTGAGGACAAGTTGGCTCCTTGGCGGGGATGTGGCTATGCAAAGCTTTTTCTCAATTTCATGGCCTAAAAACTCCTTTTCAGGGTCAGAAGTGCCCCATCAGCCCCCTATATGCTCTCATAATCATCATATATGCCAACATAGAGCATTTCTGTTAGAAAATCCATGCATATTTGTTCACATAATCAATCTAGCTGATTAGTCCACTCATAACCTGGCAAAACAGCTGCCTGTAATCGACCCCATGAAGATGCATATATTGGAACCTAAGGCTGATAAACCCGAGGAATTCTAATGTTTTAGAGCTCAGAGTACATCTGTTGAATACTTAGGCACATATTTGTAATCACACAACTGACCTCACACATACTTCACTATTTCATCGACCACATGCAATAGTGCATATTTGTGTGATTTATGGATATTTCTGATACTTCCAGTTACGTACTTCAACTGAATTCTTTGACAATGTATACTTCGGCATAAACATACAGGTGTCCAAAAGGTCTGATTTTAATGAAAATTGAATTGCAATAAGCATCTTCTTCTAGATCTATTGATTAATGTGACATCTCTTTCACAGTCACACACTTGAAAATGAATGTGATTTCTAACAGTTAATATTTTGCCAGCAGTTATATTACCAAAGTCAGTGTCAAAATTTGTGAATCTGGTGATTTTGGTTTGAGCCCAATCACTGGACACTTGTTGCAATTGTATTAATAGTTTCTTTAGCATGTTTCCCACTGCATTTCTATAACATATTCCTTGAAGTCATGGAAAGCTTCGCCTATGCTAGATGGGCCTTGACTCGTATGCCAAAATGATGCCCCACCAATAAATAAGGTCATACATAACCCATGGTAATACACAGAAAAATCTAATTGATGGAGATAGTGTATCAGACTGGAAAAAACATAGGCAAAATCTTATCACATAATCTTTCAGTGATCACCTACCTTGGTAAACAAAATGAAATGTATTTATTGCATGCTCTGTTATGTTGCATATACCAATGACCAAGCATGAATTGCTGCTCTAACTGGATGCAGTCCATATAATTTTCTAGCCATCTTGAATATTAGGACCTACTCAGACATCCTCCATCAAAATTAAATGTTCCGATTTTGGTCTAAGTTTTAGACCCTTATTTTCAACATGGTGCACAAATAACTTTTAAGGTAAGTTGGAATTGGATTTTGCCAGTTGTTCTAGCTGCCTTCTGGTTTGTTTGACTTCTAGTTCGTTTCTTCCAGTTTGACTATGAAAGAGTAATCATCAACTTTTCTAACTTATTCCTACTTTATTCTGACTAACTAATATGCCTTTTAAAATACAATTTCAGAATTAGTTAAGTACAAAATAAATTATATATAGCAATTTCAAGCTTTTTCTAGTATATTTTCATTACTTATTCATACTTTATTTTGCCTTCTCAAATGTGGACTCCAGACATTTCAATTTGGTGTTATTTCAAATGTTGTATTATACACAAGTTATATGCTGTGTAAAGTGTTCTGTTTATTATGCAGGAGTATACTTAGAGTTTAATGAATTTTCTAGTTATTCAACTGCTTCATGTATATGTGATTTTGAGGAAGTTGAACCTTGTACTGATAAACTTATGGGCCATTTTCAGACTTTTCAAAGTTTGCAAAGTAGAGAATCGCCTATTGCCCAAAAAATGCCAAGTTCTTGATAATTATTGAAAAATCGAGGCTCACCAAGCCTCAGATTGCTGAATGGCACTAGTTCTTCTGTAGGAAAAAACAGGATATTAAAAAACAAAATTTCTGATCATATTGTGGGAGGTACTTACAGGAAAGTTACTCATTTCCGAACCGTTCATTTTTTGTTGCTGACCTATGGATTCTGCATCGCATGAGGATAAGCATCATCGTTTCCATTAATGCCATCAGGACGTCGAGTTTATCTTGTTCATTTTGGGTGGTCAATTGTGACAAATCTTTTTGGCTTTGATTCAACAGGTCAGCTGGTGGGGCGATGGTCTTTGGAGATGGCTTCATCATTTTTTTCAACCCCAATAAACTGAGGTAATAGTGTTCTAAATATTGTTCAGATGAAAACTGCTTGAGATCAATTTTTGTGTAATGATCAAAGATTTGCACAGGGAAAAACACGAAAATATTCTGTAAATGAATAACTAAAAACCTTTTTTACTGACTGTTCTGCCTCTGCAGACTGGTGCAGTTCACAGTACAAGATTCAAGAATTATTGTTGGATGATGAGGCCATGCTGGAGGCAGTGGGTGTGTGAGGAATGCAGGAATTTGAGTCTGGGAGTTTTGTGGAGGAGGCCTTGTAAGCATGGCAAGTCTTGGCAACTGAAAATCTATTAGTCAGACAGAGAGACGATCTAGCAAAAAATACAACTTTTATTTCTTGACAAAAACTTGATGACTGAAAAACATATGCCTTCATGGCCTAGACAACATACACAATGATTTTTGCAAATATTTATAAGAAAGCAAAGGCAAAACAGAGTAATAAGTATCAATTGTATTGTTGATATGTTCTATGTTTTTGAGTTTACTGTAATAAAAAAATTAGTGGATAATACTCGTTTAGCTAGAGTGTGGTATACTACAAAACTCATGGGCAATCTGTCACCCATGTCATGGGGTAATCACAACTAAATGCTGCCTTATACATTATGACAAACAATAACAGAATTCTCTAGTCACGTCATCATCACTTTTATGGTAAATATGCCTTTACCTGCAATAGGCACTGACCAAAAACAGGGTGTAACTTGTAGTACCTTTCTGAACTCCTAGTACCCTTGCATCTCATGGACACAAATGAGTTCAAAAATTGACCAAACTTCCACAGAAGTACATCCGTCAACTCTATCATGCAACACCTTTATTTGATGCTGTAGCTCATCAACTGCATTGGATGTGGCAGCATCTAATTTATCTAATCCAACCTGGACTCTTTTCTCCAATGCAGTGACCTGAGGTAATGGCTGTGAAAGAATATTGCTGACCGCCTCAGCCACTGCCAGTTGCATGGCTGCCATAACTTGGCCCTCTGGGGTATTAACATCCAATTGTACTGTATCCACATCCATTCTCACATTCGGGGCCATGATTTTAAGCTTTTCAACCACAGAATGCTATGAATTATTAGCCTCTGTGAATGCATTCTTTTTAAAATTGATATCACATGTCAACTGGCCTATTTTCAACTCTATGTTGGGTACTCTTGCCTTTAGGGTCATCTGCTGCTGTTGAGTATCATTTCCAGTTGTACCTAGGTCTGTTTCATTCGGTTCTACTGCATCTGCTTTCTTGTCCCTCCTTTACTGTTCCTCCACTGAGCGGTCAGTTGTGCAGCCATCAAGCACTGGAACAAGATGTGAGACCCAGCAGCATTTGCTAAAGCTGAATCAAAGGAATCTAGGGGTACCTTGCAGCAGAAAGCTTCAACAGCATCAGGCCAGGACTTTTTCTTTGCCCTCTTCAATGCCTCCCTGGCAAAACTCGATAACTCCATCATCAACTGATCCTGATTGGACAGATCTGCCTCAATTGCATAGTTCAACAAATATCAGAGAAAATTGGGCAATCCACAGGAATATTACTCAATAATTTAATGGACAGTTTCCTATACTCTGTCATGACTGGCTAACCTCTACTTTTCTTTCTAAAAAATGACGCCAAATTCGTCCTTGGTTCACCTTTCCATCCGCTAAATAATTGTCCCAATCCTTTACCAAAAATCACCCAACACGCCACCAAAATCGTTCAGAAAATGAAGTAAACCAATGAATAAAAATCCTACGCCACAAATCGTAATAATCGTCCGTCCAAAATTTACTAGCTAAAACCACTACCACCTGCAACTTTTCTTGCCAAACTTGGCCGGCAAATACACCCACGCAAATAACAAGACAATAGAGAGATGGCTACTGCCCAAAAATTCTTACCAGAAAAAACTAGCAAAAACGTCCATCTTAACATGATCCTGGTGCTAGCACCATGTAGAATACGTGGAAAAAAGGCAGTGAAAAACGTAAATTAAAGCAGGAAAATTACCAGAATAAAGCCAGCTCAAGAAACCCTCCTGTAGGCACAGCTGGTCAGCAATAGGACAACACATTGTGTAAAGACCCAGAATAAAGCACAGAAAAATGTGCTATGCTAGGATAGAAGCAATCACTAGTCGAAATATCCTTACAGCAAGACCATCACCTTGGTCCTTTATGAAAATTAGTTATGAAAACGATTTATTATGAAAAGGAGAAACTACTAAAACCAGTGGACAAACGTCCAGCACACAAGAACTCTCATGAAAACACCACCAACTCCCCACACATGTGAAAACATTATATCATAAACAACAATACTATGCAAAATTCAACAGGTGAACATAAAAAATAACATAATTAGAATAGCAGTGCTACTTTCACTTTGTTTAATATTTTGCACATCCATTTTTATGTTTTGTCTTATATTTTCATGTATTTTCTTTTTTTATGCACATGGGCTACAGTACACCCATTAGCTTAAAACTTCTGTCAAAACATGCTTCATGGGCACATGGCTATTTTAGGTGCTGCGGCCATCAAATTTACTTATTTTTATTATACTACACTGTGTCTGCTGCCTACTTTACATACTTTTTACCTGTCGCTCTGTGCCAGGTCTCAGCCAGTTATTATATTAAAATAAAGAGAGTCGCCAACAGCCTCCTCCATTTTCTGGTCAGTTGAGGAATCAAGTTGTATCACCCCCACCCATTCGTCAACCTAAATTTCAAACCAGGGACTCAGTCCCCCTTCATCAAAATACTTGAAGATACAGGACTAGGTGAGTCTTCTCACTGGGTTTTTATTGTTGTGGGCTATATTTTGGGGAACTCTTCTTTAGTCCATCTTCCCCTGAGTTTCCCAAATAAGTAGGGCTCTTTCTTTTCGGGTTTGGGCTCAAAAGGGACTTTCTGATTCATAATTGGGTCCCAGATTTAGTGTCCATTTCACAGATAACCTTGTCCCCATTCACAGCATCACACTGATCAGTATGTGGCTGCCTTCAAGCTTCAACTGCAGATTTGAACAAGTTACACTCGGCATCAGCTGGTTTGGCTTCTTTACTCATGTGAATAACAAACATTTGCAGTCTGTATTGCCTGCGTTTGACATCCACAAGGATTTAGCAGCCTTCTTGTAAATTTCTTATCTAATTTCTTCTCACATTTCTTCTCATTTATCGAGCTTTCATTTAAAGATCTTCTTTAGTGTCCCACCATAGTGGTTCCTGAGGAGCCATTGCATAGCATCTGGTTGGGCCTAGAATGTAAAGGACCCCTGTCATATTTCTTTCACTTGAATGCCTTCATTAGATGGCTTAATGATGTCGGCCCTAGAATCGCCCCCTGACCCAGAGTATGCCTCTTTGGTTGACCCCTTGTAGTCATGTAATATAGTAGGCTCTGCTTGAGTCTGCCTCAGCAAAGGTGTTGAGTAGGCCTTCATGCAAAACTAAGTCCACCACAGCCATTTACACTCACTAACCAGAGTCTTCTAGGGATGCATTTTTTCCGCCATCCCTCAGATGTTTTGAGTCTGCCTTAAAAACATGGGGAGAAAGCTGGGCAAGTCCCCTCTCTGTTTATCACTTAGGAACAGTTGGGCCAAGGATCTCCTATTCCTCTTTAATGACTGAGTGTGTCAGAATAGCACCCTTGGTACATCATGCACTGCCCTCACTGTGTGACCTGGTAGCCTCATTGCATCTCAGTGATCAGCAACCTGGCCACCAGCTGTATATAATACACCTGGAGAGTTTCCATTCTGTTTGAAATGTGAAATCCCATTTCAAACACAGCTGTAGAGGGTTAGTGAGTGTGGTCCACCATGGAACCTCCTATACAGTCCATCTCACTGTACAAACATGGCAATCACTTCTGGTGAGTGAGGCCTGTTTCCTAACTGTGCTACCCTTTGTGTAACTAGGTTTGTAAACTTGTTTTGTCCCTATTTATTGCTACCTTTTGAGTTCATTTCAAGTTGTCCACCTCCTTAACTCCTTAAGCTACTTCATGTGCTACTCCTGGTGAGTAGGATCTTGTTGGCTACGAGTCCACCTCACCCCAAGATTTGTAAATTAGTACCCACAGTAAACCTCCAGATAAATATCCCTTCTGGGTGGGTTTCCGTTCTAAGGAGTCACCTTGTTTTCAGCTGGGAAACTGCCATTTCATTCAAATTATATCATCTTCACTTCCTATTGTTCGGTCCAGGCCCCAATTTCAAATTTCTCATGGTCTGACCCAGTTCACCAAGAGCAGGTTAACAATGACCAGAAAAATCCCCTTCTGTGTCAACCTGACTCAACTTTACTGGGCTTTTGAGTGCTACAACCTTGTTTTTGTTCCCATTCTAGCTCCATTATCGTGGTCATCAGTATTCGATTACCAATGTGAGAACAAGCCATTCATGCCACAAAACGCCATTGCATAAGTGACAGCAGAATTCATGTGCTCCTCCACTCTGAATTCGAAAAAGTAACACATTTCTTCCACACAATAGAGACACCTCGTGTTTCCTGTCCTCTAAGTACCCAGTCCATACACACCAGTGAGCTGCTCTCTATTTAATTCGATAAAATTGCTTCACAAGCAAGAAAGTCAGTTCTAGCCACTCTATGGGAGAATGAATTCTCAGACATGAAGATGGAGCCTGATCTCCCATCACAGGTCAAGAATAAGGTCGAGGCTGCATTTGAGGATGTCCTTGGACCTCTCAACAAAAAGTTGGAGGCTATGAATGGTTGGATGTACCCTCCATTGTCCAGCTTCATGGCCCCTCCTACCTTCTCAGGTGCTTCTGGTGAGTCTATCACCAATTTTATATCACATTTGACCTGTTTCTTTACACTCCAGGGTGTAAAGAAAACAGACCATGCATATAAAATCACGTTTTTGGAATCCTGCCTAATGGGTGCTGCTCTTGCCTCCTACTGGGACTTCAGCAGTAGATCTCGGCAACCTACCTGCTACAAAGAGTTCATGACTTTTCTATAGAAAGACTTCCAGGTAGGGGGTGACTCAGATCTGCATCAGCAGCTGATCCAAGATCCCCTGCAGAAGCCAACTGAGCCAGAGAAGTACTCTGCGTTGATACCACTGCTTT